>PVKE010008184.1:0-37734 GCA_004027555.1 Craseonycteris thonglongyai | reverse complement strand
ACAAATATGGACTTGTATCTGCAGGGTAATGTCTCGTAGATTGGAAAGATAGAATTCCAAGTGGGGAAACCTGGATTGAAATACTAAGCATGTTTCATCTCTCACTATTATTAATGCTCTCTGGGTCTGCCTCATAGGCCTCATGGCATGACTTTTAATAGGGCAACCTCCTAATAGCCATACCAAAAATCTAGCTCCTGCTAAATCTGTGCTGAAGATGTAACAGAAAAAGAAACACTGTTTACCCTTTTGTTATAGTGACTAACACAGCACTGTATAAGTTTGGCTTTAACTTACAAAGCTTGAAAGAGTTTGAGTATGTGTAACTGAGTTTTTCTCTGTGGGATATAATGTCAGACATCATGATGTCAGTTGACATCAGGAGTGGTTATAACAAGGATCATAATAGCTACCACTTGGTGAGTAACCACAAGTACCAGGGACTTTGCTAAGTTTCTTTTTACTGTTGTACTCAATTTATTATAAGAGCCCCGCATGGTAGTATTGCTATACCTGTTCTGAAGATAGGGAAGTAGAGGTTAAGTAATTTTGTAAAGGTTCAGGATCTCAACTCCAGATCATCAGTCTCCAACTCATTCTTTTTCCAGGACCCTTACACTTAACATTCAAAACCACCATCTTCACTGAAAAGTTACTGATGGGCCACTGACATAAATGGTATTTGGTGTGTACAGGTGAGTTTTTAAAATTTTTGGAGAAAACTACCATTAAAATTTTTCTGTGGAAATCCAAGCCCTAGAATTTACTTCTTTTTCTTTATCAAAGTCAATTTGATGGTTTTATAAATATGTAAGACTAATCAAGATACCCAAATATGAGGATTGTAAGACCAAATATTGGATCTCAGAAATTCGGAATAGGATTGGCCCATTCATTCCACACTGATTGTGTGTCAAGCACTGGGGTTGACATTGAGGAGATAGTGATAATGACATGCAGATAGCTTTGACTTTGGTGAGCTAACAGTGACACTTCTTCTTTAAAGTCAAATGAAATAGAAGGCAATAATGTTATTGGGGTGAGGAGAATGTATTAAAGGGAAAAAATGACACATCATTTGGAGGCCACAAATTGTTAGGTCTGAAAATTGCTGAACTACTAAATTTAATACCAGATTATTTTAAGGCAGGTAAAAAAAAAATATTGATCTCTCACAGCACCAACACTTATGCTCTCTCTTTAAAAATAAATGCCAAAATATCTTCTGTTATGAATTCCCAGACAGAAATTGATGCTTGCTGATACACTTTAAATTCAATCAAATGATTATAAAGGATAAGAAATCTAAGATGGGAAAGCTGGGATGGCTCAGTGGGTTAAGCGCTCGCTTTGAAGCCCCGAGGACCAAGGATCGAATCCCGACCCTGGCCTGTGTGGACCCACATGCTGAACTGGGGTGTGCTTCCCAAATGCTGTGAGGTCCCCAGTTCAGTTCAAAAGAAAGAAAGAAAGAAAGAAACCTAAGAGAAGTTTTGGACATGATTGGGTACCTTTAGGTATGATTAACATATCTTAATTCTGCTTGCAAACACTCTTGATTGAACAACAATGATCAAGACGTGGTGTAGTGAATTGAAGCCTGCTTTGCCCAGAGAAGCACTTTAATCTGTGACCCAAGATATGGACTTCATTATTTAATTCAGTTGACCTTTGAATAGTGTGGAGGCTAGGGGCACGGACCCCCACCAACTTTAAAATCTATTTGTAACTTGACTCCCCAAAAATAGCCTACTGTTGACTGAAGCCCTTACTGATAGTATAGCAATTAACTCCTATTTTGTAAATTGTGTAGTATATATTATATTCTTATAATAAAGTAAGATAAACAGAAGAAAAGGTTGCTAAGAAAATTATAGACAAGAGAAAATATATTTACATTATTTATTGAAAAAAAATCTGCATGTAAGTGGACCTGCGCAGCTCAAACCCATGTTGTTTAAGGACCAAATGTACTTCTTTTCCAAGCCTTTCTCTGCTATACATTCACATAAGTGTAAATACATTATCCTATTTATTCCTCCTGCTCTGTGCTTCCAGTTCATGTAGCTACTCCAAGTTAGGGAACTAGGTTACCCATAGAGTAAAAATAGTACTGACAATGCCACAGTGAAGACAGTTCTAATGGGAAGTATCTTGGCACTACTGCAGGGGCTTCCACCATGGCTGTTTCTGGCTCTCAGTTAGGAACTGGCAGATGTTACATTGCCATATGTTAGGAACTAGTTTTTGTAGACTCATGTTGCAAAATATATAGAAGAAAAACAGATGATACCCCCCCTCCTTTTTTTTTTTTTTTTTTTTGGCTTAAACTGGATAACTAGAAAATCACACCAGATGTGTTAATATGTTTGTTTTTAAAAAAACATTCTTGTCTCCTGAGAAAGAATGAGCAAAAGCAGAACTGAGAGATGTGCTCCTCAAAGACAGAGAGAAAGAGAGAGAACTCTTGCTATTATTAGCCTTTGGATCCAACCTGTCCTGGAATTTCTCCATTACGGTAGTTAAACTAACTCCTCTCTTTGTTTAAGCTTAGTTTGATTTGAATTTTACTCAATTGCCATCAAGAAAGCATGACAACTACATGAGAAATCACATTAGGCTGAGGGAAATAGGAAAGGTTCCATGGAAGAAATAGTGCTGGGTAGGATCTTGAAGGAAACAAGATTAGAGTAAGCAGAGATGGAGAGAAGGACGTTGCTGATGGTGCAGCTGCGTGATCCGAGGCACTGGGGTCAATATGAGAAAAGAAATTGCTACAGGGTCAGTGAAGCTCAGGATACATAAAAAATCCTACATTGGTTCTTGATCACTGTTACTCCATCTAAACTCCAAACAGCCCCTGCTGACTACATGTTATTCCATGGCACCCCATGGAAAGTACTCTCTTAAGGAGAATGGATGTGTTATCATGGGAGGAGACATACAGCTGGGGGCTGCATGAATAGAGATTCTATGTATAGTGGTAATAGAGATATAAGCAGAGGGGCCATCCTGCAAAGGTGGGAACCCCACTTCACAGTCTGATAATCCTGCCCAACCAGATGGGAACTTCAAGACTTCCTATTAATATATTGATTGTTCAAGAACTGTGAAAGTCTAGATTGGCTGAGGAAGGTCACCACTGAGGATAGTGATTTGTTAACATCTGTGAGTATAATAAGAAAGCTATGTTATATCATAACACATATACATGTAAAAAAATCAAACAAAAGTTCACGAAATGGAAGTTACAATCACTACTGGTTATACACAAGTACTCTGAAATTTTCTAGACTCTTTTCCTTACTTTATTTCTTCCTTCCTCCCTCTCTCCCTCTCTCCTTCCTTTCCTTCCTTCCTGCCAGCTTCCTTTTTTTCTCTTCTTTTTAATGCTGGTTGGACCAACCAAATTGTTTTCATGGCCCACTTTCAAACTAGAGTTTGAAAAACACTGACTGAAAGAGCTGTTGGGAAGAACCAGCAGATGTCACTGTGGGAGACTATACCAGTGTAATAGCTGCAACAGGTGACCACAGCAACAGCAGCTCCCTACTGAGAACCACAGCATCTGCTATAGTGTGTTTATTTTTGTTTATTTTTTATACAGGCCATGTAGCCATAAGGTTTTACATTTCAAAAATATAAAAGAGCACACAGTGAAAAATCTCCTGCCAATTCCCATCTCTCAGCTACTCAAGTACCTTCCTCAAGGGCAAATCACCGCACTAACTTCTAATGTCTTCTTCCAAAGATATCTTCTGCAGATACAAGTATATACACACACACTGCTTGAGTCACAGAGTTTTGGGATTGCAGGGAGCAGCCAGCTTAGACCACTAGGCACAGCAACGACTCTGGTGTTGGGCCCCCTGATGGATGGCTGGAGGAGAAAAGCAATTATTGAGGGTGGAAACCCACTGCCTTCTCATGCTACTGGTGTTCTGACAATAAACGCTTATTCTGTGTTTGTCTATTGGCTGAACAGTGCAGGCAGCACGAGCCCAAACTCGGTTTCTCTCTGGTAACAGTTTGGGGAAGGTAGAAACCACCAGGACATCGGCAAACCATCTACCATCCCCAGAGATGCCCCCACTGGCCACAAAGTGAGTCTCATCACTGTCTGCTTGACCGGGCACCTACAGGGAACTAAGACTGTGCAGGAGAAGGAGCACTAGATCCAGGGGGCGCAATAAAGTCTGTCCTACACACACAAAAGATAGCATACATATAATACTATTTTGTAGCGTTTCTGTTTTCCTTAGCATATCTTAGTGATTATTCTCCTAATACCAAAAAAAAAAAAATTTAAAGCATCTCCATTCTGTTTATGGCTGCATAGTATTCCATAGTACTTATTTATTAAAATAAACATCTACTGATTACACATTTAAGTTGTTTCCAATATTTTGCTCTTGCAATGCTACACTGAATAACTTTGCCAACTCATCATTTTCCACATATGAGAATATTGATCCATAGAAATATAATTTCTGAATCAGAGAGTAGATACATTTGCTGCTTTGACAGATATTGTCAAATTGCTTTCCAGAAGCTACTATTCTAGTTTGTACAAGTTTTACACTTGAATGTTTTTGAAAATACAGTTACTAAGTTTCCTGATCTTTACCAATTGATAGGTGAAAATGATACCTCAATGTGGTTTTAATTTACATTTCTCTTATTTGAAAGAGATTGAAAATTTTTATATTTACCTAAGAGCCAATGGTATATTTCTTGTTACTCTTTTTTTTCCACGCTTTTCATTCACTTTAAAGAGCAACAGTCGGCTATCCAGTAAAGCAAGCATTACACTTGGCTTAGCTTATCTAAATAGGATGTAATTGTGTTTTTATGGAGCAAAAACTATAGCCTTGAAGAACATTGTACAAAGTACCACAATTAGACCAACAACAAAAAAAATGTACACTACTAATCATTAATCTGTGTGGAACTAGCTTAACTATTCCAGCTGCTTTCACAACTGACACTTTCTCAAAGACCAGATACCCACTAGTCCAATATCAACCACTAGGGCAGATAAAGTAATCTGTGATCTAAGTCCCTATTAAGAACAGATTCTACACTAGGTGGTGGTGATACAAAGATGAACAATACAGAGTTTTGAGGGGAAAATGAAATAAAGCAACAAAATTAAAAATGTTTTTACTGGAAGTTGTACATGGCACAACAAGGAATCAAGTTGGGAGTGGTCAGTTCTGCTGGAGTGGAAAGTTCACTAAAGGAATTATGGTAGATAAGCTTTTGAGGATCATTTTGAGGAGGACCCTTGATTTTACAACCCTTCCCACCTCACAATCCTTGCTTGCTTGAATTCTCAAAACATACCTGTAGTTTTTTCAACAACTGGATCTTAACTTTGCTCATTCCTTCAATTTATGTGCACATTTGCCTTATCATTTATCTTCCTTTCAAACTATAAACAGCTGAAAGGCAAGGAATAGGTTCTACTCATACAAATGCCTATACAATGCAGGAATTCAGTAGATCTTCTTGAGTGGGTAAAAGAATAGGATAATGGGTACGTGGGTGAATACATTCCTTTTGAACAATCTCCTCTGGTGGCAGTTTTCCTACTCACCACATTATTGGTCAGCCAAAGCATTCTTTGAATGTGCAACACTCTGCAGATGTCAAGGCCAAGACTAAACTGCTCAGAAACCACTGGGGAACCTAGCTCTATGAATGCCAATTATGAAACAATCCCTAGCTATGGAATATTATCGGGATATCACAATAATGTCAGGAAATATTATCATGTTCCCTGGGGTATTTATAAAGATAACTAATATGTATACTATAGGTAAAGTCTCATTAACTATTAATCTCACTTTATCTGGGAGTTATATGTATATAATACACCATACACATACCACCACCACTACTTTTTTTTTTTAATAAACAACTGGTATGTCTTCTACAGGTCTACAGTCTTGGCTCACCAGCTATAATGTCCATAATTAGTTCTTTAAGCCCTAAGTTTAAGGACACTTCTGAACTTCTCCCAAATCTTTCTTATCATACTGCCAAGCTTGACTCTAAAGGCTATGGTAGGGGAGGCCGGATGGCTCAATGGGTTGAGCGCTCACTTTGCAGCACTGGGGACTGGGGGTTGGGTCCCGGCCCCGGCCCATTCCCCATCCCGTGCGGGCCCATATGCTGAGCTGGGGAGTGCCCCTAGTTCAGTTCTCTCTGTCTCTGTATCTCTCTCTCTCTCTCTCTCTCTCTCTCTCTGTCAAAAACAATAAAAAAATAAAAATAAATAAACATAAATTAAAAATATAAAATAAAATAAAAATAAAGGCTACGGTAGCCACTGGAAGCCTTAACTCAATTTGGTGGCATAACTGGTATTGGACACATGGTGTCCCATTGGTAACTTTCTCTTGCCTTCTCTGACCTTTAGTTTTAATGTGTCTTCTGTTTCAGGATATTGCAAAGATATATGTCTTCTGTTCATATTTTGAGACTAGGAAGAATAGCTTACAAAAGAGAACTACTTTTTTTGAGCTCTTTTCCTCTTTCATGCAAAAATTTTTCTTGTTACTTTAATTCAGAGTTATGACTTTGCAACTAAAGACTACAGGGATTAGCAAAATAATATTTATCTTTTCAGCTCACTATATTTGAGTCAATGGGACCAAAGAGCTCAAAATGTCCTTTTTTCTATGTTTTTTATTCATTCGTAGTTAACTTTTGTTGTCAATGTTCTTAATAGTAATTTGAGATAAGAAATCCCTTTGTGGAATTTTTAAGGAGCTTTACCTTGTTGCTTCTTTGTCTGTTTGTTTATTATTTTAGCTAACACAAAATTTTGCATCACTTCCAACAGTAAAGTCCCTGTTTCCAGGATTGCACCTGTTACTTATTTGAGACTATAAAAAGTCCAGGAAAAAAGCTGGAACTCATAAATATTGTACCAATACTCAGACCTGCCAGGCCAGCAACCATATATAACCCTTATGTTGTACCCAGTAGGTCAACCCATAGACCTCAAATGACAGCTATATGGTCTGTTCCAAGTACCCTTTGTGTCAAGGAAAAGTCTAGGTATGTTAGATATGTAACCATTGATTCTCTTTCGTACCCAGGATGTCTTCCCATTAATAAAGCAAACCAATGGCAAATATTTCAGTGTTCTCTGACTACACTTTAAAGTTTAGAAGGGAAACTTTTGTTTAAAAAATATGTTTATTCTGCTGGAGTTAAAAATAGCCTGAGACTATACAATTTTTGGTTCTTATTTTAGGTTAAAAATGCTCCCAGGAGATAATTTTAAGTTATGAAAATACCTCATTTATCTCTGTGACATTTATAGAGTATTTTTTATTAGATATAATTTTATTTTTGTTAATGTGGGTTCTTAACTCCATCAAATGCTTAAGTCAGTAAAAGTTTTAAGACCATATTTATTACAGAGACATGCGAACCATTTTTGATGCTAATATTTTTAAAAGCTAAACTAAATCACACTAGGGGTTTTTCTGTGTGGCAATGTTAAACACTGAGATATTCTGGCATCTCCAGTCCTTCCTCATTTGCATTATCCAATCAAAACAAAACAAATTATGACATTAAATCTTGAAGGCATTAATAAACCAGTGATGTTCACAAATCCCATAATTTTATGGTCTATTGTATGTTGAAACATTTTCTATAATGAACAGATAGAACCAGATGAGTGACAGCTCTAATTTGGTTTTAACCACGGAGGTTCTTTTCCAAGGATATTTGGTATTAGAGAAAGGATTTCAAAAGGTTTTGACTTAAAACCATGGAAAAGCCAATGCTTTGAGTCACCTCGTCTTGTTTTATTTTGTCTGTCTGAACACACACACACACACACAGCATTTCACAACTTTCCTTATAATTAAGTTGTAGCCATGCAAATAATTCTGGCCAATGGTCTGCAAGAGGAGCTAAAGATGCATCTGCCAGGGCAATCAGGCCACCAGTTGAAATGGAATTACCACAAGATGACAGTCATCTGAATCCTTGCATCACTACATAGCTGACAGTATCAGTCTTGCATTAGAATTTTTATGAACAAGAAATAAACCTCTGTTGTGTTACATCATAGAGATTTCAGGAATGCTTTGTTACTGTACAATAACCTAGCCTGTCTTAACTCAATTGGGGAAAGAAATTTTCAATATAAAAAGTGGAAAAAATTATTTGATTGAGACTTTATTTTAAAAAGAAAAACAAATTATAAAAGATTAGTTGATTTTCTCTTATAGTTAATAAAATATAGGTTATAATGTAATTATGCTAAAAATAAAGAGTGAATCAAATGTTGAGCTTTTGACAGCCCTCTCCCCCCCCCCCCAAGGACTCATATATGTCTACTAGATTTTATAAAACTACCCTAAATATGGAGTATGTTCCTTTATCACTCTTTGGAATTACTAAATTGAAATACACATCTATTTACATATCCTAAGGATTTCTCTTTGGTAAAAGTGTGAAATTTAACCATTGGAAAAAAGTCGTTTGTTTTTTTTTTTATAAGATTTATTTTGTTGTTTTTGACAGAGACAGAGAGTGACAGAGAGAAGGAGTAGGGTCCAGAGCAGTCTCCATAGCTGTAAGAGATCACGACATGGTTTCATTCCACACAGGTGAGCAGAGGCCACTCAGGGCAGGAACTGGGTTAGGGGTCTCCCTCATGGGAGGCACACCCCCTTGAGACAGGGGCCAAACCAGGGGGGTGAGAACCAAACTGGGGGCCTCCCGCATAGGAAGCACACCCCAGTTCAGCATATGGGTTTGCGTGGGCCAGGGCCGGGATTCGATCCTCGGTCCTCGGGGCTGCAAAGCGAGCACTTAACCTGCTGAGCCATTCCAGCTTCTCCAAAAGTCTTATTTTTAAAAAGTTAAAAACTGTTAAGTTCTTAGAAGATTCTTTTGGATGTTTTAGAAATATTAGTCTATAAAAATAATATTTTATATACTTCTTGAGACTATAAAGCATAAGTACTATTTCTTTTTCTGAACTTCAGCTAATTTTCTAACTCTGGATTTTTACCAAAAAATACAACTAAATTAGAATTTATTTCAGTCTGCTCAGCTAAAATCATTGGAAAACAACATTTTGTTTAGCTGTAAATAAGCCCAGAAAGGAGGATCTGACAGGTTGGGTGACATCTCAAGACCTCACAAGTGAGTTTTGATACAGAAAGAGATTGAGATTATAACATGTGAGATAGAAACATTTTGAAAGCTTTAATACACAGAAATTGCCATATGCAACCAGTTCATTTTAAAAAGAAAGTATTTCTATAGGCAGCACTAAGAACCCATAATGACAGAATATACCACATATTAAAACATCAAACAAAAACCACCTTTGTCTGGTCTCATGGGATCTTTTGGATACTACCACTTTGACAAATATCCCTTGGAAAGCAGAATAATTCTATCATTTACACTAGTGTTTTATTTCCCCAAATAGAAAGGTATCTGTTGTAACATTCTTAATTCTTAGATAAACTCCATTGAACATAAAGATTTGATTTCTCATTTGGTACATGTAAATCTGTTTTTTCTGGTACACTTCACCTACGTAAAAATAAACTAAAAGGATTCCATAAGACTTGTGGCACCAAGAAAACGCTTTAAACAATTTCAGAATATTTTGATTCCCAATCCAAATAAATTGAAAAACATCCTCTGTTTTCTAATCTTTTATAATTAACAAATGCAATAATTATTTTTACCAAGAATTGACTGCACAAATTTTAAGCAAGTGTTGATTAGACTATTTGACCCCTTAAATTCAATTTTAATCTTATGTAAAAATTTTGGAAGTTTTTACATTTTGCTAATTTTATGTGAACATTAATAAGAGTTATAATTAGCTTATTTAAGATTATTTTAATTTATTAGACACATATGACATTCAAATAATTCAAAACTCTGAAACTTTAAAATAAGCTTGTCCAACTTGTGGCCCATGGGTCCCATTCAGCCCAGAATGGCTTTGAATGTGGCCCAACACAAATTTGTAAACTTTATGAAAACATTATGAGATATTTTTTGCAATTTTTTCTTTTTTAGCTCATAAGCTTTTGTCAGTGTTGTTATCTTTTATGTGTGAGCCAAGATCACTCTTCTTCTTCCAGTGTGGTCCAGGGAAGCCAAAAGATTGGACACCCTTGCTTTAGAAGGTATGCAAAATAAAGAAGTCACACTTCCATTCATATTCCTCATCTGCCTAGGGCCTGCTTTCCTCAAATAACCACTCTTTAGATTTTTATGAACCATTGCAGTGCTACTCCGTGTGCATACAGGCAGGCACAAATACAGACCAATGATGGTTTTCACTTCTGAGCTCACTAGTCTTCCCTGCAGCAGTAAACAGAGCTCACGATGCTCGACACCTGGAAACAGTTGCCCATTGGCTTTTCTACTGGTTTTTCCCCTACCTCAGTAGCCATTCCTTCTCCATCTCCCCTATAGGTATTGCTTCCTCTGTGTGTCCCTACAAACCAATTCTTCTGTTTTCACATGACATCTTTTTATTAAGTGATCTCATCAATTCCCATTGGGGCATAAATAAAGGTATTGACATTGAAATAATTTGTGGGCTAAGAAAGCCTTTCAGAAAAGATGTGTTTATAGCAGGGGTGTCAAACTCAATTAAAACATGGGCCATTTGGTGCAACAGGCAAGATTCACATAGGCCACTTCACATTTACAAACGTCTTCAGAACTGAGTCAGTGTGTTTATACGTGCCCACAGGCCCCCAGGAAAGGCACTGGGCCACGTGTATAATCGTCTTTAGTAGTTAAAGGGTTAACGAGGGAATTGTGTATATGGTATTGCCTCGATCTCCCCTCAGCGCTATTTTCTTCATAACAATTTTTTTATTTTCATTTTATTTCAGAGCATCATGGGCCACAAAAAATTACCTTGGGGGCTGCCAGTTTGACACCCCTGGTTTATAGGAGACAGAAGAGTTATGTAGAAAAGAAAGAAGGTAAGGAGATTTCTAGATATATATAGAGAGAGAAAGATAAAAGGACAAGATTTGCACAGAGTGATCAGCTCAATATCTAACTTAGTAAATATTTCTTGTGAATATTGAATTAAAAAATTAGTAATATCAAAGGAATTTTTACCAGGAAAAATGTTTTATTTTGCTAAATCAGCCATGCAAATTATGGAAACTACATGAAATTAAACCAACCCTAAAAGAACTGGTCTATGAGTAATTTAAAGGAGAAGTAGTAGTGAAAACTATCAGATGTCCCAGTCTGCTGGTTATTGCTGACATAGCACTCTGCTTTAGATCACCTCGTGTATGGGGAGGTCATGCAGTTAGCTTTGCAGATTGACAATCTGTGAACCTGTCTCCAAATGCTATACAAAATTTTGCAGCAGAACTTTAAGGTACACTTTACCATAGAGTGGAAGACCTTCATTTCTAATTGTACTGCTTTTTAATTAAACCCTAGTTAGGGCATGGCAAAGCCTAGTCACTTTCTAATGTAACACCCCAGTGACACATTAAATGGTATGAAAAGCATGTGTACCTATTTTGGATACAATTTTAAAAATAAACATTTGCATTTTCTTATACCAGCTGAGAGAATAGCATTGTCTCCCGAAGTTACAAATTTATGTCCGAAAGCTGGAAGCAGCAGCCTGTCTCTGGGTAGAGAGCTGAAGAACTTCTCTGAGCCTGTGAGGACAGTGTTTTAACCACCTAGGTCACAGGATTTTTGCCCTTAACAGAATTTTTTTGTTCAATACATTGAATGGATTAATTTCATGTCTGTAAGATTCCTAGAGCTGCATTAACAATGGACTAAGGGCCCAAGGGGAGCAGTTCCTCAGACAGAGCCAGCACTGTGATCAAGTCCTTTCACTTCATTTCTCTCATTGTCCTTACCTGCATGAACATCATAGAACCAATAAGAGAATTATATAAAATAATAACATGCTATCATACAGTTGTAGGGATCTCCTGAAGTTGGCATTACCTCCTTTTGGGGGTTAAATTTCTTTTTATTGAAATGAGAAGGAATTAGCAGGATACCAATAGATAGAGCATTTCATGCTCCCTTTATTCCCCACAAATTCCCAATCAATAGCTAAATTACTTGCAGTTTTCTGCCTAAAGGTGAGAATATTCATCTGTACTGAGCTGTGCTAAGCCCCAGGACTGATGTCCCTTAGTTGGCAACTGGAGAGTAGATGACTGAAGAATTTTTTCTGAAGTTCTAAATCCAAGTTTCTATGTGAGACCCCACATAAAGAAGGGTATATTCTGACCCTTTTTATTATTTCCCACAAGGAAAAACTGTGACCTTAATGAGAAATTCGATTATAGCTTCACTATAGCAGATGCATAGGTATTACTCTCATACCTTCACGACAAATAGTGTCCTTTTCAGAAAAGGGTCCCGTGACCCTGGCCTGCTTGGCTGAAGAACAATGGTCATGAGATAATAATTTCACACTCCCATAAATAAAATCATTAAGTGGACGTGCCAGAGGTAGCCGGATCAGACATACTGTTGATACAGGAGAGTACCATTGTTTTCTGTCCTATCTAAATGGTATGTCTGGTCATCCTAGCCAGAGGTCTCAAATCCATTTGGAAGTTTTCAGGAAGCTCCTCATAACAAGTAGCGTAGCATGATTACACAAGAACTGCCCCAAAGTGCGGAGAGCTGGATTCTAGTCTGGAAATTCCACTGTGCACTATGTAACTCTGACAAGTCAACCTCAGTGTCTGTTCTTTAATAGCAAAACATGTCTATGTGATCTCTAAAATCCTTAAAATTCCACACACTGTGATTTTTCTCATAACAGCAACCTTTAAATATACAAATCCTGATGTAATATATTGGGGAGGGGGTGGAGAATAAAACAGAGTTTGAGTCTCTCAATCTGTTTTAATTACTTAAAAAACTAGTTTTTAATCAGAAAGACAAAATCTTTAGTGGCGTGTAAATGTGGAAGGATGCTATCTGCATATAGGCTAATTTTGTCCATGACTGAACTGAAACTGATTCAGTGGCTATGCTGAACATCTACCTTAGTGAGATCACAAAGGGCATTGGTGACAGAGGAGATGAGGTTGCTATCAAATAAATTATCTGTTTGCATCTAAAAGCCATCGCAACTCTGCAAACACCATGTTTTTGAAAAGGGCAAATATTGCTTGGCTAGTTTAAAAGCTATGAAGCAATTTGGGGGTGTTTGTTCAATAGAATAAGAGGCACAAATCAAGATTTCTAAGTTTAGTTGAGGATTGAAATACCTCCCAGTGCCAGCATGCTGCTAAATATATGCTAAATACATAACTTCCCAGGCATCATTAACTATGTCTGTTAATTTACTCAAAACTGAAAAATTAATTTGATTCAGCAAAGATTTGTCAATGTATTACTTTAAGGTAGTGAGATTAGGGTTTCAGTATAGTAGAAGTCATCTCACAGAAAGGCTGAACTTAATAAAAAGAGCCTTGATTTTTTTTCTATACAAAGTTAATCTTAGTAAATTCAGATCAAAAGATTAAAATCAAAATCATTTGTAAATCCATCAGTCCATTAATATTTTCATGTGTTTTTTAATATTCATTTTCTTACATATATATGTGGGAATGGTTGTTTTTAGCAACAATAGGACCACAATGCACATACTGCCTTTTAATTTGCTTTTCTCACCAACACTATATATTGAACATCTTCACACATCTCTGGATTTTCACGTATAGATATCAGTTGTAAACCAGCACTCTAAGGAGACCCAAGGCGTCCTCTGAGATGCCTGAAGGGTGTTCAGAGTTTGACGTGTGGCTGAGTGGACAGAGTTCCATCCCTCCCCCTCCATGCCAGAGCCCACCTTCAATAATAGGAGCTTTTAAAAAAATATGCATCACTTTTTATTTATTTAGAAGTTTTTTCTGGGAAAGTAATAAGTTGAAAATCACTGCTCAGCATCATTTAAAAAAAAAATATTTTTTTTTTTTGACAGAGAGAGAGAGACATACAGATACAGAGAGAGAACGGAACTGAGGGAACTCCCCAGTTCAGCACACGGGTCCGCACAGGCCGGGGCTGGGATTCGATCCTCAGTCCCTGGAGCTGCAAAGTGAGCGCTTAACCCACTGAGCCATCCCAACTTCCCCATCAGCATCATTTTTAATGTCTGTAATTTTGGGCACAATTATGTGTATCATATTCTGATTCACAGATCCCTGTTGGAATAGTAGGTAAGATTCAGACTTCTTGGGTTTGAATTCCAATTCTGTCACTGACCAGCTGCAACCACCAACTCTGGGTGCTTTGTTTGCACTGGTACCAAGAGCTGAAATGCTACAGGTACCAAGACCATGTCAGGTCCAGAAACTCAACCATACAACCTCTCTCATTCTCAAAAACTATACATCTTTGTCAATATCCTCACCAGCCAAATAGGGCCCAGAACTTCCTCCCTTGAGTTGTCGACTTTCCAAAGTTTCACATGACAAAGTGATTAGTGAAAGCATCTAGGTCACATACTCGTTTCCACATTAAACTGAATTTCTATACAAAACCCTTAGATATTTTGTTGCATCAATTAAATCTCTCCTTCTCCACCCAAATCACCCCCAACAGAGTGACTGTGCAGGAGCAGGAGTTACTGGCTTAAATACAGAACCAATTGCCATATTGAACCCAAAAGGATAGTTTTACTCCAGCTTCTAGAGTCAGAATACTGGGTTGTATAAACCAAAAAGCAAGAGAGAAGGATGTCTTTCTTTCAAGAATCCTTCCAGCAGACAAGCCATTTCCTACAACTAACATATTGTGAACTTAAAAAAAAATGCTTAAAATAAGGGCCATGTGAGAAATGAAATTAACTTGGCAACTAGTCAAAATATAAAATTGCAAATGAGTTGAGGACATGTCATAATTTTGAGCTTTGCCTGATTCAAAACTAATTGAGATTTATCACTACCTCTTAAATGAAAAATTTAAGAAAAGAAAAATAATGTGCAGACAACAGCATCTGAACAGTTTTTAGATGATAACATACCGTAATTCATTTGGTATTATTTACATGTCATGTTTGGATCTTTCACTCAAATACGGGCTACGGTGTTCACAAAAGGGTTTTAGGACATCATTCACTCATTCTAGAAAGAAATTTATCCTCATCTGATGCTTCTCACTACCATACAGTTATTAAGATAAAAACACATCAAATATTGAAAACCAATTAACTCATAGAAAACATGATGAATGAGCCAAAAGAACTGCATGCTATCTTGGCTAGGAACAAATTTCTGCTTTGATTATTTTATGGACATATCTTTGTAATTAATTTGGCAACTCAACACTTTTGCATCTGTCTATTGAATCTTTATAATATAAAGATGAATTTCTAAGGCTATTATCCATTAGAGGCTTACAAGTTTTTCACCATATGGCAATGAATTGGACATGCTGTGCTTGTCAGAAGCTAGGTGTGGTGTGTGTTGAAAGTTATATATAGAGGTGGCTTTCAAGAACTTAGAAATAAAGAAAATATATTGATTTTTGAGATGTGGGCTGAAAAATAAGCATAAGTATCATATTTTTGATGGGCAAATTCTCCTGAAAAAGAAAGATAACTTTGTCAGCCGTCAGAACTATAGTATAAAGATTATGTTTCCATATTTAACAGTCAAGTCAGTTAAGGAAACCCAGAAAAGGAGTATCAGGGAGGGTAGTTTGATATCCTTCCCAGTGCACACAAAGGAGAGTTACAGAAGATAATGTTGGCAATGTCTGTCTCAACAGGTTCTTGATGAGAGAGAGTCTTAGGCATTATATTTTGACTCCTCTGATCTCTACAAGATTATGTCCATGGAGATATGGACATAGCAGCCCTGATAGCAACAAGTATTTAACTTTCTTTTTAATAAATCTTTTAAAATATATTTATTTATTTATTTATTTATTTATTTTTGACAGAGAGAGAGAGAGAGAGAGAGAGATACAGAGACAGAGAGAGAACTGAACTGGGGGAGCTCCCAGTTCAGCATATGGTTCCGCACGGGCCGGAGCTGCAAAGTGAGCGCTTAACCCACTGAGCCATCCCGGCTTCCCCGTATTTAACTTTTCTAATGATAGTTGTTAAAATTTTTGTGTTCACCAGATAACCTTTCAATTACATGTACCTGATTAGAGGGAAAAAATAGGCTCTTTATTCTAACTGTGGATCTTCTACTTCTTATGACAGTTTTTATTTTAAGTTAATAAATTCACATTATGACATTTCCTAGGCAATGTAGGTTTCATCGGTATCATAGGATTCTTAGAAATTGACCTCTCCTTGGGGATGGCTGGCATCACATCTGAATTTTAACATACACTGCTGTGTAGATGGCCCAGGCATCTGAAACCTACAAATGAGCATCTTCTCTAAGCCTGAGACAGAGGTGAATGTGGCCAAGCAGCTTTTGAAGTGAGAGAGTTCTTCCTGCATCTCTCTCAATTTTATAGTACACAAATTGTGTATGTGTGTGTGTGAGAGGAAGACGGGAAGAAAGAGAAAGAAGTTGACTCTAAATATGTTTTCCTATGGCTGTCTTAGAAATCAACCTATTAATAATAGTAGCCCAAATGTTTCACTGTGGTGGCCAATACGATAGCTATAGATCATGCAAGTAGACAAGGGGAGCAGTCAGGGTACCTGCCCTATATAGCTGCATATCATAAATCTTGGACCTGACCCAACAGAGTATTCTGATCCTAGGGTGTGTATGTCCTGATATATTCAGAATTCTCCTGCTTACATTGCTGGCTCCAATACTCCTACTATACTGACTATTACCCTCTTTCCAATCGCCCAGACCCAAGAGGGGACTATGTTTTAATTTTAAGCTGTCAATGAACAAAAGTTTTCTCAAGTGTGGATTTTCCACAAACTAGATAATTTATTAACTAATGATGACTGAGTACTCGTATGTATAAAGTGGTTATGACTGACAGTTTTAACTAGAACCATAGAGATAGAATTGAGTTGAAGAGTACTTTAAAAAAAAACAAAAAAAAATGGGTACAGTCTCCAAAAGAGGAAAGATATTCCAGAAAGAGAAAATAAGAAATGTTTTAATTTGCATTTCTCTAAATATGAGTGAAATTGAATAACTTTTCATATATTTAAAGACAATTTCTACATTTCTTTGTGAGGTTGTTACTGTCTTTCCCCGTTTTTTCTGATGATTTTGAACCTCTTTTCCTCTATTTTTTTAATCTTAATTTAAGTAGACATTATGTTTCAGAACACTTAGATTTACCAATAACTTGAGGAAATAGTATAGAGAGTTCCATATACCCAATATTCAGTTTTTCCTATTATTAACATCTTACATTAGTATGGTACATTTCTTACAATTAATGAGTCAATATCGATGGGCTATTATTAACTAAAGTCCAGAATTTTATTCAGATTTTCTTAGTTTTTACCTAATGTCTTTTTCTGTTTTAGGATCACATCCAGGTACAACATAACATTTAGTTGTCGATTCCTTGGGTTCCTCTGGCCTATGCAGTTCCTCAGACTTTACTTGCTTTGAATGATCTTAATAATTTTGAGGTATTTTTGTAAAATTCCCAATATTGGAACTTATCATACATTTTACTCATGATGACACTGGGGTTATGGGTTTGGATGAGGAAGACCACAAAGGCGAAGTGTCATTTTTTATCACATCAAGGGTACATACTATAAGCAAAATATTGATATATATTGATGTTGACCTTGATTATATGGCTGAGGTGGTGTTTGTCAGGTTTCTCCATTGTAAAGTTACTTTTTCTCCCCTTTCCATCTCTTTAAAAGAAGTCACTATGCACAGGCTGCAACTAAAGTATGGGAATTACACTCTCCCTCCTTGAGTGAGGAGTACTTACATAAATTATTTGGAATTGTCATGCACAGATTTATCTCTTCTCTCTCATGTATTACTTTATTTAGCCATTTATTTATGTAAGTATGGACTCATGGATATTTATTTTATACTCTGGGCTATAATCCCAATACTATACTTAATTTTGTTCTCAACTTGTTCCAGCTTTGGCCAGTGAAACCATCTGGACATGGTGATTTCATTTTTGAAAAATCTTAAACTACTAATTTAATTTTTTTAGTAGTTATACAAGTATGGTTATTTATTATGTATTTCATCTTTTGGTTTATGAAATTTTTCTATTTTATCCAAGTATTGAATTTATGTGTGCAGAGGTTTTTTTTGGTAGTGATCCTTTATTACCCTTCTAATTTCTGCAGGGTCTGTAAATATCCTCTCTTGAATTCTTAATATTGGTAATTGGCATTTTTACTGTTTTTCTTTGTCAGTCTTGCTAGAGATTTATCAATTTTATTAATCGTTTCAGAGAAACAGCTTTTATTTTAATTAATTTTTTCTGTTGTTTTCATGTTTCAATCTCATTAATTTATCATCATACCTTTATTATTTATTTTCTCATGCTTACTTTGGGTTATTTTGTTCCCCTTTTTCCAGTTTCTTGAGGTTGAAGCTTTTTATTTGAAACTTCTTTTCTGATATATGTGTAATAGGTTATGTATGTCCTGATATATTTAGACCTCCCATGCTTACATTGCTGCCTACAATATGCCCACTATATGACTATTACCCTCTTTCTGGTCTCCCAGACCCAGGAGGGGACTGTTTCAATTTTAAGCCATCAATAAACAGAAATTTGTGTATTTAATTTCTTTCTAAGCACTGCATTAGTGTCAGCCCACAGATTTTTCTAAATTGCATTTTAATTTTTATTTAGCTTAACATTTTTTATTCCCATTTAGAATTATTCTGGACTCATGGGTTTAGAAATGATTTGAATTTTTTAAAGATTTTTCTATCATTTTTCTTTTATTGACTTCTAGTTTAATGTTATTATGGTCAGAGGATTTCTTTTTGAATGACTTTAATTATTTTATAGTTGTTAAAGTAGTTTTGTGACCCAGGATATGCTCTATATTGATAAATGTGCACTTCAAAAGAATGTGTATTCTGCTGGTGTTGGGTGCAGTGCTCTATAAATGTCAAGTATATTCAGTTGGTTGATAGGATTTGGGTTTCCTCTGTCCTTGCTGATTTTCTTTCTACTAGGTCTATTTTACTGAGAAGGGAGTATTGAAGTTTCTCCTTCTTTCTTTAGTAACAGAGCTACCAAATTATAGGTGGGCATTTTACTGCCTAGCTAGAGGTCACATTCTCTAGCTTTGCAACTGGGTGTGAACTTGTATGATTAAGTTCTGGCAATGGAATGGGAGATGAAGCATGCCACTTCCTAGTTGTACCAGAAAAAACAATGGGAAAACATTACTCTTGTCATTTTCCTATTTGTGGGGGAAATGGAAAGAGCTAGAGCAGAACCATTTTTATCCCTCAAGTGGAAACTACATTTTGAGGATGTTAGTACGGCCTTGTATTACCCATCGCTGGACTATTATGTGAGCAAAAAATATACTTTTATCTAATTTTAAGGCACTTTATTTTGAAGGGGTTTGTTACTGCTATTTTTAGCTGATATCTTACCAGATACCAAAATTAAAAGAAATTCTTTGATTTATATATTTCATCATGGATAAAAGTCAAAAATATAATTTTCAGTGAGAAGATATGAGTTGTTCTATGACTTATACACATTTATATGTGTGAAAATGTGAAAAATAATTTATTGTTCATATATGAATAATAAAATTAGAAGTGTGCACAGGAATGCTGCATTCAGGTCAGGAGATATATATAGGGAAGTTGGGAGAGAAGGGATATGTAAAAAACTACTCAAAGGACTTTGTTATTTTTTATATTATTCTTAAAAAACTTAAGTATTGCAGATGTTATACTTGAGCAAAACTGGTTGATTAACATGTATATTCATGATGTTTCTCTAAAGTTTTACAAATGTTTAAATTATTGCACAACTAGGTAAAAATAAAAGCCTTCATGGAGAAATTGATGTTTGCCTTAAAGGACATATAGGATTTACACAGTCATATTTTATGAGTCTCTATTAGTTTTCTATTGTTTATGTAACAAATTACTACAAAATTCATGGCTTAAAACAACACATATTTATTATCTTATAGTTTTGAAGGTCAGAAGTCCAAAAGAGGTGTCACTGAGCTCAAATAAAGATATCAGCAGGGCTTTGTCCTTCTGGAGGCTCTAAGAGAGAATCCATTTTTTCACCTTTCCCAGCTTCTAGAGGCTGCCCACATTCATTGGCTCTTTGGTTTATTTCCATCTTTAAAGCAAAGGTAGGTCATGTCTTTCTCAAGATGCCTTCTCTCTCTTTCTGACTCTTCTGCTTCCCTCTTCCCCGTGTCAGTACTATATAGTTACACTGGGCCAACCTGGGATAGTCTCTTTATCTTAAAGTCAACTGATTAGCAATTTAATTTCATTTGCAACCTTAATTTCCCCTTGCATAGTCTCCTATATTCATAGGTTCTGGAGTTTAGAACATGGACATCTTTAGGAAGCCATTATTCTGCCTCCCACAGGGTCCATCAGTTTACAAGCAATAGAAATTATCTCTAACTTAAGTGGATAGGGAATTTATTAGGTCAATAAAGGTTTAGCTCATAGAATTACAGAAAAGCTGGATAATTTTGTGTTGGAAATGATGTGAAACAGAGAAGCCCTAGATGTCTAAAAAGTAGGAAATAATTGACAATCTTTTTCATAGTCACTACTATGTTGATGAATCACCTCCAACTGTTTCGTTTTTATGCTGCTCAAGATTCAAATTCCAGGGGGAAATAGAATCTTCCTGTTTACTTGCGTAAAGTATCTACTCTTTAGCTAAAATTGGGATGAACACCTTGAGTGAGGGACCCATCAAGATCATATGCAATGAGAAGAGGTTTTTCCCCCAATGGAAAATCTAAATATTAGTACCAGAAGAAGTGTATGTTTGTTTGTTTTTATAATTAATTTATTGTTTTTGACAGACAGAAAGAGACAGAAGAAGGGGGAGGTTCCCAGAGCAGTCTCCATAGTTGCATGTCATCAGTTTTCGACATGGCTTCTTTCCACACAGGTGGGCGGGGGGCCACACAGGACAGAAACTGGGCTGAGGGCCTCCCACGTGGGAGGCACATCCCCTTGAAACAGGGACCAAATTTGGGGGTGAGAACTGAACCTGGTGCCTACCCCATGGGAAGCACACCTGAGTTCACCATATATGTCCGCACAGTCCAGGGCTGGGATTCAATCCTTGGTACCCAAGGCTGCAAAGCGAACACTTAATCTGCTAAACCATCCCAGCTTCCCCTGAGAAGAGTATGTTAAACAGGCAAAATAAAAGATGGTCTCTATATTAGGGAAAAGTATTTTGGGTAATAATAGCAGAGTTGGCTAGGTTATAGTGGAACCATAATAAACTATATTTTAGGAATAAGTTTAGTTTGACTAGCATGGAGCATTAAATAGCCCTCACACAAAAACAATGGGAAAGTTGGATCAGCTGTCTATACCTATCCTTGAGCATGTAAGTGAAAGATTTTACTCAGTGTCATAGAGAATAGGTAGCTAGCAAATGTTTTAAGACTGCAGGATAATATGATTGGGATTATAGTTAAGGAAGCTCAGATTAATGACTTTGGTAACAAATGGAATAGGATTAGATTCAGAAGTTATGCTACTGATAATTAAGAACAAATCTTACCTAGTTTTCTTGACACACTCTTGCATAAGAAACTGAACTTCTAGTTAGTGAAAGACTTGGCTGATTTCCTACAAATCATTGATTTCTCCAGAGCTTTGGGGAAGGAGACAAGATTCGTGTGTTTCTGTGATGATACAGCTAAAAACACCCACACATAGAGTCAGCATAACCTCCCATAATGACAACCACAGAAGCAAGCACACACAAAAACTTCTCTGTCCCATGTTCTTCATTTCTGTCTACCAGACCCCATATTACCTATCTCACTGATCTTCCTATCCAGTAGCCATTTTTTCCAGTTATTTAGTAACATAATTATGCATTCACCCTGGTTACATTGTTAACTAGAATATGCTCCACTTTAAATTGCTAGGTGATTTTCAAAAAAAGTAATTTTTTAAAAAATTACACACTTAGACGTTGATGTTTAGGCTTCTCAAAGAAAAATTACTAAAGTAAGATATTTGAAGGTCAAAAATGTCTGCAATTTATATACATTGCAACAAAAAAGAACTGGTTAGACCTGCTCCGCAGGAATCCTAGAACAGACTCAAGTTGTGAATCTCCAAAGGAATGTAAAGTATTAACAAGTACATCACTGTTGCCTAGAAATATTTTCCCCTTGCTTCTGAAACATCATCCATTTTTATCTGGATTGTAACAGCTCCTCTTCTGTCTCCCTTGTTTTGCTGGCCAGTGGAATAGATAAGACAGTTTACCATTTGGGCAAGAGAAAAGGGAAATGTATAGCTGAATAAAGCTGAATATTATCTACGTAATGATGGCTCTACATTCCAAAATATCTTTCTTTCTCAGTGTCGTCATCTACACTTAGGTTCTCTTCAAAACAAAATTAGGAGAAAAAAAAGGAGAGGGGGAAGCAGGGATGGCTCAGCAGGTTAAGCGCTCACTTTGAAGCCCTGGGGACTGAGGATTGAATCTTGGCCCCGGCCTGTGTGGACCCATATGCTGAACTGGGGTGTGCTTCCCGAACGTGGTGAGGCCTCCAGTTCAGTTCAAAAAAAAAAAATTAGGGGATAGTCTACAAAAGCAATTTCTAGCTATTTTTTCCCACCTCTAAGTCAACATTTCTGAACTTTTGACCATAAAACATACAGGCAACACTGAATTTTCAAAGGATTGGTAATGACTGAGAAGGGTGGATTAAATTCATTTAGCAAAATGTGTAGCACCATATATATTTTTAAAGTGTCATTCAAAATTCTAAATAACACAACTCCCAAAAAGTAAGTTCAGCACTTGAAGAGGTAAGGCCAATCTTTGCTAGAGGTAGAATTAGGGTTGCCTTAATGCTGGAGGTTTTCATTTCATCATGTGTGTGTGCATGTGTGTATGTGCACATATACTTTGATAACACCAGGACACACAGATGAAAAATAGATGTATATCTTGCCCTCATATAGTTTATATATAGTTAGGTTCAAACATATAGACTATATCTAGAATATACTTCTAGGAATATGCGGCCTATATTTAAAACATCGTAAAATAGATAGTCAATTTTTGCTTGAGTAAGATTACTTTCTCTTCATAGTTAATGCAAGCCATATGGTTCATAGCTTTATATTATTGTATTTTGCATACACAGCTTTATGTTCTCTTTTCAGTTTCTAAAGTATGAATAAGAATTTTAGTTATGTGAAAAGACAAGCCTACAAATAAAATAGCCTGAACACTGACAAGCATTACTGAGGAAAGGTGACAGAGGCCATGATGAGTCTGTTAATCAAGTCATATAAGGTACAGCTAAAGGATTGTAATATTCAGTATGAAAAACAGTTGACATAGGTGTATATAGAGTCTCAGAAATTTAGAGTCACAAGGGTCCTTATGGGGATAATTTATTCCCAATATTTTATTTGGCAAAATAGAATTAGTCAGGTAGAGTCAAGATTACAACTGAAACTTCACAAGAATTCAGTATTTTTTCTCCAATATTATTCTTCATTTCCATGGCAGCTAACCTTGAATTCCAGAAATGATGCTTTATCATCATCATCAATTATTACATCACTGATATTTACTGAATGTTCATTATGTGCTGGTTACTGATATAAGCACTTAATTATCTCTTTATTTTTCAGATGTAGAAAACCAGAATTAGAGAAGTAACCCAAGTAATAAGAAAGAAAGCTAGGAATCAAATATTGGTCTGACTACACTAAAATAAAACTTTTAACTACAGTAGTCCCCACTTACGTGTGGGGAATATGTTTCAAGACCCCAGTAGATTTCTGAAACCACAAATAATGCCAAACCCTGTATCTGATATGGTTGTTTTTTTGTTTGTTTTTTTCCCTCCCTGTACATATATATGCCTTTCACTGAAAGGAAACAGTTTACAGCTCCTCTTTGGGATATTCAAATTGCCAGCATCACTACTCTTGTACTTTGAGGCCCCTATTAAGTAAAGTAAGGGTTTGTTGAACACAAACACTGTGATAACATCATAGTAGATCTGATAACCACGATGGCTACTAGGTGACTAACAAGCAGGGAGCATATACAGCATGGATCCACTGGACAAAGGGATGATTCATACACCAGGGGGAATGGGGCAGAACAGTATGAGATTTCATTATACTGCTCAGAACAGTAGTCAATTTAAAATGTACACATTGTTTATTTCTGGAATTTTTTATTTAATATTTTCAGACTGTGGTTGACTCTAGATAACTGGAACCGTAGAATGTGAAACCATGAATAAGGGAGGAGTACTATATGGTGCTCTATTCTTGAATACCAGAGCCATCAGATCTAGGACTCATGGGTGGATATTATAAGAAAGAAAATTTCATCTTTATGTAAGAAGGTAATTTCTAACATTCCACTTCTAACAACTCAGAAGCTGGAAAGGAACCCTATTTTAATAAGCTCCCCAAACACTGTAGATGTTGAAATGGTTCTTGAGATAGAATTTCTGCATTGAGTAAAAAGCTGGACCTATTGATACCAACTCTTGGTTCTCAATCTTCATATTTTTTAATCTCTTCACTAATCATCTGATATAGTGTTGTGGATCTCACAGTCTATTTATCTCTGTGTTTTGCAATTACTATAATTGGAAGAATGTATTTTCTAAGGGTATCTAAACATTCACATTTCTAAAAGTTATGCTGAATGCTGGTCCTGAAAATTGGTTATGTGCACTGAAATGAACATTTGTCATTTTTTCTGGCTGCCTGAAATCTAAAACCTCTTTTCTGTTTGAGGAATTCCCTACTATACAAACCTCTAGAGGAGGCAGAACTTCCTATTATAATAGCATAAAATGCCAGTACCTACATTTCTACTTTCCGCTGCCATATGGTTTAGTCTCTGGTAATCTGATGTCCCCTCCAACTTTGACTCAGGAGCTAGTGATGTGAAAAATCATGGTCAAAGAAGAATTCATTTGCTTCAACAGCAGCCAATTTTGAGCGGCCCAGTTGTCAGGAGCACCATCCTGTGTTGGTCTAGGCTGTGTCATCAATGTTCATGAGGTGATAGCTGTGTCCTCACAAGCCTGGTGAGACTTCCAGAACCGCTTCAGAAAGTGGTACAAATGATGGGCTAAGTGTGTTTGAAGGAAGGGGAAGGGGGTATTTTGAGGGGAATTAATGGCAATGTGTCTTTTACTGTAATTTTTTATTTTAACATTCACTGTATTTTTTATAACAACCTGTTTGAAGGTTGTGAGGAAGGCTGAAGAAGCCAATTAATATTGTCTGTTGTAATTCAGCCCCCACACTCTCCTCTTTTCATAATTAAACTGTCATGGGAAAGGGAAGAGGAGAACTAAAGTCTCATCAGTCACCACCCCCCTTTCTCAAGCCAAGATTAAAGTCCTGAAAAGCGGTGGTTCTCAAATCCTAGCCCGAAGCACTCTTTAAACACAAAGTGCTGGGCCCCATCTACAATGTTTCTGATTCAGTAAGTCTAGGTCACAACCTGAATTGTTGCTTTTACAAGCTCCTAGGTGATATTGATGCTGCTTGTGCAGGTTCAACTGTTTGAGAACCCTCAACCAGTACTCAGCTGGTCAGCTTCTTAACTATTTGGTGGGGAGTCTCAGAACAAACATAGAATACCTGGTTAAAGATGGCTCAGCCTCTTCCAGCATGAGTCACTGAATTATGGTATAAAAAAGTATGTCTCCCCCATTACCTCTCTCTCTCATCACTATGTGTACCTTGTCTTCAGTAAATACGCTTCTATCAGGTTACTCCAGAACATCTTAGGCATATTTGTTATATACCTAGTATGGCTTAATTAATACAAAATTTATTATAACAAAATATTGTAAATTTGTGGCACTGGCTTAACAGTTCATCAGTGAATGGTGAAGCAACTGATGTCAAATGCTAAAAAGCTGAAGACTCATGCTATGCAGGCTCAAAGCATTTGGTTAAATAACAGATATCGCTGTTGTAATTTGAGAGGCAAATAACATGCCTGCAGAGTTCATAACTTCAGGAAAAAGGACTTGAAAACTGAATACGTATTGTTGTTACTGAATGTTTAACAGAGTATAAAATGAAAGAATTGAACAAATAGAAATAAAATTGACAAATTCCAGAAGTTTGGGGTTTTAAATGACTAAAAAAGTAGGCTTCCACCAGACCCTAAACTGAGAGAAAAGACTGGGAAACATTTTGATCAATACAGTTTAATTAAGACTAATATGTATGAAAAGATTCATTCTTTAAGACTGCAGCTTTCCTTAAATTAAATAATAATAATAAATTTAAAAAGAAAAATTAAAAAGACTGTGACTTTCCCATCCAAGCCTGATTGAGTTAAGGTAGTCGTCATTAAAATTGAAAGTGAGGCATGGAGGTTAGAAGGAAAGAATTAAACCAGACTTAAGAATTAAATATAAGAAAGAACTCTGGATATGGCTAATGATGTGAAACTTGTAGAGCTGTGGCTGTCGTTGCTCAAGGGTTGTGAAAGAATTTATAGGCAGAGTAGGAAGAAGAGAAGCAATTCATTCAATACACTCAAGGGAGAGCAGGCAGAGTCTGAGAGGGACAAGTGTTAGGATGGGCTCTGATAGCTAGTCTTATATAAGGAAAAAATCAATCACGGTTACGATGGAATTGGGGTCTTGGGCTCCACTGATCAGTTGGGGCAAGTCAGGGAGCAATTGATCATGGCTACAGATCCTGACTTCAGTCATGGCCCTGTTTGGTCTTGTTCCCAGGAGATACAGTTCGTGGTCTGTTTCACTTTCATAAGTCTGGAACTAAAGCATAACTGAGGCTAAGATGTTATATTACCGTAAGTTGACTGAAACTCTGTTTCCATGGTTAACAAACCTGAAGCTTTGTTCTCAGAACATATTTTGATATTGACCAGAATCTGATGTCCCAGGGGCTTAATGATTAAATGGAGTGGATATATAGTACATGTACAGGTAGTATATAGGAAGATCCAAGGGAAAGAAAGCAAGAAAGTTATAGTTCTATCAGGCTTACATAAAGCTAGCCTGGAAATAAGAAATATCCTGGTTTCTTTCAAAATTCACTTGTTTGTTGCATAATAACCAGAGGTTTTAATCCAGGGCATTATTCTTTCAGAACACAACTATTTGTTGGGCCTTAACTATGGGTCCTAAACCAGCCAATACTTCCTGGTAATAATTTTCTAGCTATGTTAACCCTACCTGAACAGAACTGACTGGAAGAAAAAAATATCAGAAGTTTCTTAAGATTTGGGAGGAATTCTGTTGATTAAGAACTGTGAGTCTAGACTAAAACTACATTTTCCTGTTCAAACTTCTGGTGGACTTCTGGTTGCAACCACAATGGATTAACTTCCACCAAATTAAGCTTCCCATTCAAAGGACTTATAAAAACTGGGAAAATATATAAATCACATGTTTGAAGTCGTTGAAGAGTTAGCAATGCAGGTCAGACTTGAGAGCCTTTGATTCTTGAGAGACATGAAACACAAAGTGAGCTTCACGTTAGCCTGGCTTTTTCCCTGAAAGCATTTGCAAAAATTGTGGTGCCTAGAAAAAGAATTCAAGCAGAGTGTGGTATTCTTTGTATACAGAGAAGACGAGAGGTTTGAGTACCAAGTTGCCAAATGGCTGAACTCAAGTAGAAAGGAAATTCTGCAAGAGAAGAGAACCGTGAAGAAGGGACTTCAAAACCTTCATATAAATTTCCTTGAAGTTGTTGGCCGACTCTTAAATGATGCATGGAAAAAGCAAGACTCCAAGAAGCCTAGCAAAAAAAACAAACAAACAAACCAAAAAAACAAGCAACTGAGATTATGAAGAGTTAAGCAGAGATTTCAGCAGGCATATGTTTAGTCTGGATGTGAAGATAGTCATTTAAGTTTTGCTGGGATAGAAATCTTGGTAAATATTCTAGGCTTTCAGTTGAAACCCCAGAAGGATATGACTTTAAGAATCAGAACCACATCCTAGAAATAAGAGCTGCATTCTTATTGTAAGAACAAAACTGAAATAGGCCAGTGCTAACATAACCTAGAACCAAGCCTCCATAGGTTCAAGGTGATCTGCTGGCAGATCATGATCATTAATGGTGAGGCAATGTTCACACTAGGTCAATAAAAACCCCAGAAATCCTTCATGTCCTTTCCCTTCAAGCTTCTTACATTCTACTGGCTGGATGTTTGTGTTCAGACATAATTAAAGCCATGTGATGGAGGTGATAGAGCTCAGGCCCCTGAATATGAAGCACAGCTCCCTACCCCTTCCTGCTGAGCAGGTTTTTAATAACAATCTTGTATTGTGCTACTGAGATTTCAGGGTTTTATTTATTATAGTAGTTTAACTATAAATATGTATATTTATCACCTCATTGAAATGCTGTAACATAGATATTACTATGTGATCTCTGTTTTCTACCTCAAGAAACTAAAGCTAAAAAAAAAAAATTAAATGACCAACCTAAGGTTATTCAGTTCATAAATGGTAAGCCTAAGATTAAATTTTCTGTTTCTTCCTGAATTAGTTTTTGTGATTTGTGTCTTTCTAGAAATTTATTCATTTTGTCTAGGTTTTCTAACTTGTTAGCATACAGATGTTCTCAGTTTCTTCTTATAATCACTCTTTATTCATGTAAAGTTATTAGTAATAGCCTTTCTCTCACTCCTGATTTTAGTAATTTGAGTCTTCTCTTTCTTTTATCTTTAGTCTAGCTAAAGGTTTATCAATTTTGTTGATCTTTTTCAAGAATCAACTTGTTTTGTTGTTATTGTTATTTATTTTTATTTTATTTTATTTATTTAGGTTCAGTGACTTTTCTGAACTACTTCATGTATGGCCACGGAAGATTCTGCTTGGTTAGCTTAGTGCTCAGATAATGGTTAGACACAGATTTTCTTAGATGCCTGTAACCAATATGTCTCCCAGTGTTTGTTGAGGGCGTGTGTGTGTGTGTGTGTGTGTGTGTGTGTGTGTGTGTGAGAGAGAGAGACAGAGAGAGAGAGAGAGAGAGAGAGAGAAAGAGTGAGCGAGCGCATGGCTTCAACACTAAGCCAGGAAGTTGCCAGCTCTCCCTTAGCCTTCACTTCTTATATAGAGCCTCAAGGTCAGCCTAAGGTGAATGCTTAGGGCCTTTTTAGGACTTTCCTGAGTTTAGGCACAATTTAGCACAGCACCAGGCACATATGTTGGTTTCTGCATTCCCATGAATATGTTGGAACTTTTCAAATTTCCTACAGATATTCTCCAACTTTTCTTTTTAAGTTTTTTTGGTTAATCTATTATTGCCCCAATTACTTGCACTGTCTAAGGCAGCAGCAAAGTTAATCAATTCCCTCTCATTGTGTTTGACAAATGCTTCTAGGGAAAAGGCTTTTTTTGCACTGGAGTGGATTCTGAATCAAATCAAATGAAGACAACCTGGCAAGTGAGATCTTTTAGGGAACCATGAAATAGGTGAAGTAATAACTATTCTCTTGGAATTAGACTTTGAAGGAGTTCCAGCCTTATTCTGCCTCATCCGGTGGCTGCCAGGCTGCTGGTTTTCACCATAATTGTGGTTATTGTTTTTCAATGCTAAAGCAGAGCTGGAGACAAAGGAATTGGATTAGAGCAAGTCAAAACATCACAAAGCTCACTGTTCTT
Source organism: Craseonycteris thonglongyai (assembly GCA_004027555.1). Taxonomy (NCBI): domain Eukaryota; kingdom Metazoa; phylum Chordata; class Mammalia; order Chiroptera; family Craseonycteridae; genus Craseonycteris; species Craseonycteris thonglongyai. Next base: position 7,922 of record PVKE010008184.1, on the reverse strand, counting down.
TCTGAGATTCAGCTGTTTTTCTTGAATAAATGCTTCCTGTACTGCTGCAAGCCTTTGGCTAATTTCCAGAGTTCTGAAAATGTTGATTCTGACAATTTTGCCAGTTTTCTCATTGCTTTTGTGGAGAAAAGAATTTTCAAAGGTCCTTAGGCCTCCATTTTTGCTGATGTCACTCTAAGACTACGATTAGACCACGCGTCTTCTCAATTCTTGACCAATCTCCTTTCTGTTGTAATGCACACATAACTTTGTGTGCATTAGACTCACCCAGAACACTTGCTAAAATACAGATTGTTGGACTCAACATCTGCAGTTTCCAATTTAGGACTAAGGTTGAACCTACCTGAGAATTTGCTTTAAAAAAAATGTTTCCAGGTATCTTGATTGTGGTAGCAGTTACACAAATCTACACATCTGACAAAGTTGCATAGAACTACACACACACACACACACACACATGCATGTAAAACTGGTGAGACTTGAATAAATTATGTGGGTTATACCAATGTTAAAAAAAAAAGTTTCTAAGTAATGATGATGCTATTGGTCTGGGAGACCACTCTTTAAGAACTACTACATTATACCATGTGGTATCTTCAACCCATTGCCTTAGAGAATGCTTTTCAGTCACCTCTGGAATCAATAATTATAATACATATAAGTCAGTAATACATATTATCCCTCTATATACACAATAATATAATACATAACCTAATGTGTGTTTAATACTTACCACATGCTAGGTATGATACGCTTTACATTTATTTAGTAGGTTATTTTGTTCTAAACAATGACTCATGGGTAGGCATCATTCCTTTCCCCATATTTAAATTGAAAATTAAAGCCAGAGAAGTTAAGTAGATTTTCCAGAGGCACACAGCTCTAAATGCAGGAGTGAGTATAAAAATATGGTCTGTTTGAACAAATAGACTCATGGGTAAAGAGAACAACCAGATGGTTGCTAGAAGGGAGGGGAGTTGGAATGTGGGAGAAAAGTGAAGGGATTAGGAAGCACAAATTGGTAGTTACAAAATAGTCATGGGGATACAAAATACAGTATTGGAAATATAGTCAATAATATCGTAAAGCTGTATACCGGTATGCTGTCAGATGGTACTTATCAAGGGGATCACTTCATAAATTATGTACTTAACCACTACACTATATACCTAAATATAATATAATTTTGACTGTCAACTATAATTTAATGTACAGTATTGGGAATATAGTTTATGATATTGTAACAGCTATATGTGGTGTCAGATGGGTAATAGAATTGTTGGGGTTATCACTTTGTGAGGTGTGTAAATGTCTAATCACTATGTTGTTTCATACACCTGAAACTAATAGTCCTAAAAAAATATATGGTGTGTTTTATTCTAGAATACAAGCTTTAAGCCTCCACACTAGTGTGTCCTACAGAGTAATACCTATCATTTCTGATGCCTTGGATGATTTTAGTTAGGACATGCATACAGGCAGGATTAAAAACAATGACTTACATGTTGAAAAACTGATTCCGATTTTGCTGCTATTGGTCTATCCTTTGATTATACCATGATAAAAGTGCCATTTGTGTGGTTGGTCTTTAATAAGTGTCTAATGCTTGGTAAACTCTCTTTTAACAGGGAGTAGATTTTAGACTCAGAGACTTAAGTAGACAATAGTTTCTAGCCAAGATTTAAGAACACTTTTTTTTTTTGCTCATTTTTCTTGTAGTTACTTTCAGTTTAGGATGTAGTGATATAGCTTTTCCATTTATACACATAGTACTTTTATAGTTTCCAGCTTAAGGAAATTGAAAAAAAAAAACACCCCAGCATTTATTTAAAGAAAATAATAAATAATACTTGAAGAATATACACAGATATGGTATGAAAAAGAATGAAATTTGAGAAACCCTCCCCCAACAAAACAAATTAGTGTATTCAATTGGATCAATATGCAACATCCTTAAGAGAGATTAGGGAAATGTGATTAAAGTATGAATTATATTTTAAAGAGGGAGAGACTTGGATGGAAAAAGCCACAATTTATAGAGCAACATGTACAAAGCAGAAAAATATCAAGTGGGAAATGGTTTCTTGGTTAAAAAAATGTATGACAGTACTGAGACTCAGATTTGGTTTCACAATGTCTAGCAAAGTCTCATAACTTAAATTTCTATAGTAAATTTTGATAATTTATTTTCATCAACACTAGAAAAAATAGTTCTATTTCACTAGCAGGAGACTTTGCAAATGCCAGTGACAGCGCAAGAAGTGGGGTTCTTAATTCTTGGGGGCAGGGGATACAATATATCCTGGGCCCTGAGCGAGTGTGGAGAGCGTGGAGGGGGTTAGGGATAAAATGGGAGGAGAGCGGGACTGTAATTAGAGAAGCACACTGGTTCAGGATGAAAAAGGACAAGTGAGGGACGAAATTACAATTTAGCGTTACTGACACAATAAACTGTTACCCGGGTTTACATTGAGCAAGGTGTTCAAGGACTGCAGCTGTTATATTTTAGTTGCACGTGATGGGAACTGTTACTTCCCGACTTGACACTTGATCAGCCTCAAGATGGAAACTGGAAGGCTCTGGTCAGCCCATGGCTATAAAGAGGAAACTCGCAAGCCTTCCTCCTGCCCCCGCCCCAATCAGGAATGAAGGGGTAAGAGTATGACTACAGGACGGCGTGGGGAGGGCATTATGCTGTCCGCAGTGTCAGGGTGGGCAATCGTGCCTTTCCTCCATCTATCTTTTCTTGTTCTGCTCACATCTGAACTGCAAAGGAACGTTATGCCAAGAGATCTTAACCTTGTTGGTCAGGTTGCTCGTAAACAGGATTGACTTTAATGCCTCCATTTTGGTTGTTGCTGTTGTAATTTCTGAAAAAAATTCAGCTGCGCCAGTCCTTCCCTTAGCGCTGCACACCCCCTTCCCTTTCCCCGAGATCCCGCCCTCTTCTCCCAGCCCAAACCACAAAAGGCCTAGTGGTTCCAGCCCAGGCTGGGCCCGCCTCCTCCCCAAACGTCGCAGTGCTGCAGGGAAAGGAGGCGGGCCCAGCCTGGCGGGTGAGGAGGAAGAGGATGGCCAATCCGTGAAGTTCCTCTGGCCGAGAAGGAAGGGCCAGGGTGTAGAGACGGCCTTTTTTCCCTTTTTCTGCCACGTCCCAATCATTGACGTAAGCCCACTCCTCAGGTTCCGATTGGATATGTGGATTTTTTTCCCTCCTCGCCAAGGACCTTTAAGTCTTTAGATCTTTGCAGTCCTGGGGGTGGGGCTTGTGTACCCCCTTCCTTCGCCTCTACCGCGTCGCAAGGGGTGGGATCCGCCGCCGCCGCCTCCGCTTCCGCCGCCGTTGCCGCCGCCGCCGCTGCGGCCACCTGCCGCTGCGCGTTCGGCGGGGGAGGAGTCGGAGGCGGAGAAGAAGGCGGTGGTGGCGGGTGGAGGATCGAACGCTGTTCTCGCTCCGGAGCCGCTTGCACAGCTCGGTGAGGGGAAATTTTTTTTTTTTTTTTTTTTTAATTTGCCTTGTTCTGATGACGGGTACGTGAGGGTCGGGGCGAAGAAATTGCTGCCTTCACCTACTCCATTTCTTAATTTCTGTCCTCGAAAGGGAGCGGGGCCTGTCTCAGGCCCGCTGCGCCGGCCATGGTGGGTGGGGTTGATGGCTGTAAGAGGCCTTCTTCGCCTCCTGGGCCCTGTTGAGCCCGGGCCTAGGGCCGCGTTCCTGTCGGTGACAGCCGCGCTCCTGTCCGTGGCAACCGCGCCTGCTGCCCCCGACGGATAATGTCGGTTGGTATCGGGGGTCTCCACCATCGTTCTTTCCTGCTGCTGCTTCTGCTGTCCTTGGTACCTTGGCCAACGACCCCGCTGCTTTTTTTCCCACCTACCGATTGTATGATTGTACCCCCCACTAACACCCCCACCCACCTTCCCTGCCCATCTCTAGTCACCCCGCTTAGAGCTGATCCATCTTACGCCATGGGCCTGCAGCCCCCATCTCCCGAAAATCCTTCTGTTGCCTTCGCTCTGCTGGTGGTTTGCATTTTCCCCGAAAGTCACCGAGACTCGGGCACCCTGTACAAATATAAACAGTTTCTTGCGATATTACCGCCATTCCATCAGTGCTTTTGCCCCCACTAACGATGTCAGATGCACCTTCAATTGTGGCCTCCCTGCGATTACTGTTTTTAGTCATTTTGCGCACATTCAAAATGGTGAGTTTAAAGCAGCTCAGACCAAGTTAAAAGAGCAGGAGAAAAGGAAGAATAATCTATTTAGGAGATTTCCCTCTCCAGGCATTATTACTTTTTTTTTTTTTTTTTTACATATGCATAGACACTGCTGAGAATCTGCTGGTTCTGTGAAGTGCGATTTTTAAAAAAGGCTTTATATGTTATTCTTATGAGCTATTTGATCTGTTAAATTTCTTGAAAATGGCAGTCACCTCTGCTGAAGATCACAGATCATTTGACGAATATGTAAATAAACATGGAAGGTAACAGAAATAAACCTTTAAGCTATTTTCAATTTTTAATTGTCTTATGGGATTCATGCCATTTTAATATGCAATAACTTTGATTCGTAGAAATTACCCACAGACATGCGCATTTCATGTGGAATTTAACAATATAGAAAAAGGACTACTAGGTAAAATGTGAACACGTCTTTTCACGAGCCCCTCCCCCGCCCGTTCCCATTTCAGTAGGAAGAGTGAACAATTTAGTCATCTTTCTAAATGCCGTTTTGGACATGTACATGTAAAATTGTTTTGGGGGGAGAATAGCAAACACATTGGTATATATGATTCGATTTTTTTAATTTGTTTTTTATTACTAAATGTAATGGGGTGACATTGATTGGTAACAATTAGACAGTTTCCGAATGTACAAGTCCATATCACATCACCCATGCATCACATTATGTGCCCGCCACCCAGAATCAGCTCCCCTTCCATCACCGTATATCCAGTGTCCACTCCCACTCCCCACACAACTCTCCTACCTCCATCCTCCCCCTTCTCCAGGTAACCACCAAACTATTGAGTGTGTCCATAAGTGCTGGTGCCCATTCCCACCCACCACTCCCACTCTCCCTCCCCCCTCCTCCCCTTCTGGATATCTTCTCTTGTTATACATATGTCTCCCTAATACTTTTTAAAAGGCCAAGTGATATTTTATTAGTTTGAATAGGCTATAATTTATTTAACCATTCCCTTATGAGAAGACGTTTAAATTAGCTTCTTTTTGCTATCACCAATAATACTTTCTTTAATACTAACTTTTTAATTTACTGATTGGTTTTTAATTACAAACTTTAAACCTTTCTACATTTTAATAATTCACACAGTGTGGAAGAAGGTGAGGTTCTTCTCACCCCCACCCCCACCCCTCCCCTTCTAGTTCTACCTTCCTACTAAAAGTCAGCTGTTCAGGAAACTTCCTCTTTCTATATATGATTGTTTCTGGATCATGAATTCCTAGAGATGAAATTGCTGGGTTAAAGTGTATGCATATTTTATATTTTGATAACCATTTCTTTCTTCTTTAGACTCTTTGCAAAGTTATTCTTTACTGTTTTATGCATTTCTTCCCCAGATGAACTTTAGACTCAACTTGTAAATTAAAAAAAAAAAACCTTTTGGTATTTTGAATAAGGTTATATTAAGATTTTTGAATAATTTGGAGTGAACTGAACTTTATGATACTGAATCTCTTCCCTCAGAAATATATGTGTTATTTATGGTATCTTTCTATTTTATTTACGTCTTGCTTTATGTTCTTAGGGCAAGTTCTATAGGTCTCTTTTGTTTTTCATATATATGCCATTTAATAGTTCTAGCTGTCTCAAGATTTGATTGCTCTTGATAGATGGAAATTTTCAGTAACATTTTCTCTTTTTTTTATGGTTATAGGAAAGCTTTTGATTTTTTAAATTGTTTATTATGTATCTGATCACTGTTGAGTTGATTATCTGAAAATATTTACAGTTTTGTGACTTTTCAGTTTTCAGAACTTAAGTGCTTTCCTCATTGCTTTGACTATTATATGTCATATAATGTTGAGTAATAGCAGTGATATTTAAAAATTTGGTGGTGTTTCTGACTTTAAGGGGAATGAATACTTCTGATGTTTTAACATCAATTATGATGTTTGCTCACACTTTCTGATAGAAAATATTAAGTTAAAATATTTTCTTCTGATTTTGGCTTTCCATCATGATTTTGTTGTTTTTCATTTCTGATGACATTTAAAAAAACCCATAAATGGGTATTGAATTTTATTGATATTTTTGACATTTTCTGAGTGGTTACATAAGGGTATCACTGATACTCTATGGTTAAAATATTTTCTGAAGATAGCTCCTTTATAAAGAATAAACTTTATTGAGGATGATTTACATACATTAAAATGTATGTACTTAAAATATACAGCTCAATGCATTTTGACAAATGTTTACACCCCTGTCACCACCACCACAATCAAGAGTAGAATATTTTCATTATGATAGTCAAAGTATAGAATATTTCTGTCATCCTCAAAAGTTCCCTTTTCTTTCACCCTCAGCCCCAGAAAACCATTTGTCTTCTTTTTCTCACTATAAATTGGTTTCATTTATTCTAGAATTTCATATAAATGGATTGTGTAGTATATACTCTTTTACATCTGAGCTTTTCTCTTAGCATGACATTTTTTGAGGATCATCCATGTTTTTGTGCTTAACTGGTTCGCAATATTTTATTGCTAAGTCCATGGTATTAACCACAATTTGTTGACCATTTCACCTACTTATGGATATTTGGATTATCTCCATTTGTGGGCTGTTATTAATAAAGCAATTATGAATATTTATACATGTGTTTTTGTGTGAGCATGTGGTTTTGTTTCTCTTGGGTAAATACCTTAAAGTGGATGTGTTGGGTTGTGTGGTGAGTGAATGTTTAAATATGAGAACCTGCCAAACTTTCCCATTTTACAATTCCAGTTTCTCTGCATCCTCATCAACACTTGGTTATGTCATTTTTTTAAATTTTGCCCCGCTATTGGGTATGTGGTAGTATCAACATTATAACTTTAATTTGCACTATTCTGATAAGTGACACCAAGAATTTTGTCACGTGTTTATGGGTCTTTTGTATGTCAGCCTTTGTGAAGTGTCTGTTCAAATTTTTCACCAATTTTAAACATTGGGGTGTTTGTCTTACTGAGTTTTAAGAATTCTTTATACATTTATTATACTAATTTTTGGCCCACACAGACACATACACACACACTGCATTCTGAAGCTTATCTTTTCATTTTCTAACTTTTAAAAATAGTGGCACTTTTAATTTTGATTAAATTCATTTTGTTAATTTTTTCTTTTATGATTTGTGTTTCTACGTTCTTAAGTTTGCTCAGTGCAAAGGTGTGCAAATTTCCTTTTATGTTTTCTTCTCAAGTTTTATAGGTTTGGCTTTTATGTCAAGATGTATTATCCATTTGAGTTAATTTTTTTTTTTTTTAAAGATTTATTTCTATTGTTTTTGACACAGAGAGAGAGAGAGACAGAGACAGAGAGAAGGGGGAGGGCCCAGAGCAGTCTCCATAGTTGCACATTATTCGTTTTTCCACATAGTTTCATTCCACAGGTGGGAGTGGGGCTGCACAGGGCAGGAACTGGGCCAGGGTCTTCACCCAGGTAAGAACTGAACTGGGGGCATTCCCCAGTTCAGCATATGGGTCCACACGGGCTGGGGCCGGGATTCGATCCTCGGTCCCCGGGGCTGCAAAGTGAGCGCTTAACCCACTGAGCCATCCCGGCTTCCCCTGAGTTAATTTTTTATGTGGTATGGAATAAGGGTCAAGGTTCACTTTATCAATTCTAGCACCATTTGTTAGAAACGTTTTCCTTTCCCTATTGAAGTAACTTAGAACTAAATTTAGTGAGTCTGT
>PVKE010008183.1:0-48478 GCA_004027555.1 Craseonycteris thonglongyai | reverse complement strand
AGAAAAAAAAAAAAAAAAGGACTAAAGACTTCATTGTCCTACTGAATAGAAAAAAAAAGACTAAAGATTTCATTGTCTTACAAACTTTTAATTGTGTATACAAATGTCTGTATATAAGAATGTTCAAGGATGTTCAATGTAGAATTATTGATAAAAGTGGAAAAAACCTAAAGGTTCATTGAGGGGGAGGTAATACAAATCATACCACATCAGCCTACAGAATAAAGAATGAAGATAAACATACACATACTATAGGAGAGAGGACTCTTCATAACATATTTTTTTAAGTAAAAAAATAAGTTGCAAGAGAGATGTCGTCTTGATGAGGAATACTCCATGATTTATGAACTATTTTGAATATGAATAAATTTATATTATGTTATATATACACATATATATGTATATAAATTTGTCATAACATTGAATCTGCACATGTCTCTATATCAACTACTAATTTATAGGAATTATCGAGAATGGAGGAATATGTTGGCTAGTGCGAAGGGAATCCAATTAATAAAATCCAAACTGTAGAGTCTGTTTAAGAAAGATCATCAAATGCTCCCATTTATTAAACAAATTACAATCATAATAAAAATAAGAAAGACCTGGAAGGAAACTATGATTAAAGAAAAAATAAAATAAAAACTGGCAAAACTATTGTTCTTAAAAATGGCCAATTGAGCAGTAAATTACTCCCTCTGTGTGGTTTGTTCTTTTTACAGTAACATATTCATGAGCTATTTGTATCATTAAATATAACATTAATAGAGAAAAGACAGAAACATAGCATATATAGTATGATCTGGTGGAATGGAATTTCTAGGTGTATGTTAGAGTGAGAATTTTATTAATAAAGCTGAAAAGATGGATTTACATCTAGTGTGTTCAGAGATACATAATTATAAAACCCTCAGTTAGTAAATGTAGTTTAATGAAGAATGAGTGAAATGTTAGCTTTTAAATTTGTTTTCTCTAAGACTTCTAAGCATTCCTGCCTTCTTTCTGTTGGTATCCCAAGTAGCTCAGACAATTTTATTATTTGCTATCTCTGATCCTTGGGGCTAGATCCTAAGACAGTGTAACAAAATGAGCATTAGCTATATACATGAAAGCTACTAACTAATGAGATGAAAATCTACTGGTTGATGACAGGAGCATTCTGTTAGTTAAACTGATGCCAAAACATGACAAACTAATGTCAAACTGTAATGAATATTCACTTCTAAAGGATACTTGAGCTCAAGAGATGTAGAACTTTATAATTACTAGAAAACTAATATTGATATGGTATCCTGCACACTTGCACTAGGTATTTTTCCAGAATCACATCTTTATTTGATTGGTCTGTGTAAGTCCGCAGAAAATTTTGCTTTCTGAAATAACATTATAAACAAATGCCATTGTTTTATTAAGTTTATCAGCCAGAGGACTATTTGGTTCATGAGTAAGAACTTATTAATCTGTTAGCAAGGCTCTGGGCCAATCTACTTTTAGAAACTTTTTTCAACATATTCTAGGTTTGATATTTAGATGCTAACAGAGATAAAAGGAATCGTGCATTCTGGTTGTTTTCTAATTCTTATAACTACTAGAGAACTCTACACTGAAACGAAGAAAGAAAAAAACCCAATGTGCATCTTTCTTTTTCCACGACCAACAATTTCCAAGCTATTTTGCAAATATAGGACAGCTGCTTTATTGAGGAAAAAAAAAACCCAAAACATTACAAAATGTAATGATAGTACTTTGGACTCTATTCTGATCTCCCTTAAACTCCACACAGCTTGGATTTTTCTGTAATTTTAATGAAAATGTGGCATGGCACATCTCTCTCATTTAAATTATGCTCTGTCAGTATTTTCCTTCTTTGCAACGGAAGCACTTCTTGGGAAACATGCCAGGTAGGAGAGGGGAGGGTGAAACCGAAAATAGAAAATGGAGGTGGGGGTAGGGAAAGAAACTGGACTAAACAAATACACTCTCCACACAGCCATATTTTTAAAGACTTGCAGTTCACCGGAAAAGAAGGTACAGAAGTTCAAGTAGGATTAAGGTAGTTTAGCAAGCCTAAATTCTGTTAAACATAGGTCAAAACAGGGTTATGGGTCAAACCTTAAAAACCTGGCTAATTTGTTAAAAAACGAACACAAGAGTGCGTTCATTTTAATATAATATCAGAGAGCATCAGATTACTACTTAGCTACTTAGGACTTGATAATCATGTGTGAGAGTCAGTAGTGTTTCTTGGTACTGTGTCAATTTTTCAATTAACAAAGACTTTTTCCTTCACCTCCCATGCTCTTCTTTCGTCTTTCAAGCAAAGATCAGTCATTCATTTATTTAACAAATACTTGTTAAGAGCCCGAGTGAAGAACAAAACAGAGAGGTTCTCAGTTTATTATCATCTATGTCTATATTTTGGAGAATTCGCATATACACAAAAACACAAAAATAAAATTATTTTGGGTAGAGGTGGTTTAAAAAAAATGGGCATATTTATATCAATGAGAAATAGCCATATAAATTTGCTGCCATTTTATAAATCACTTTGCACACATTAATTCTCAGTTAACTTGGTATGATAAGTAATGTTATCAACCTATTTTACAGATTAGGAAGGAGTTTTAGAAAGGTTAAAGAAGCTGGTAATCATCATTGCAACAAATTTGAGTCTGCTTACTGGGTATTAGTGCTTGTCTAGTTATGGCGCAGTGGTTGAAACCATGTGTTCTGGAATCCAGAGGATTTGGGTTTGCGCACAGATCTGCTCCTTATCATGACTTTGGACAAGTTTCTTAACCATTTTAAGCCTGTTGTGTTTTTTTTTTCCTGAAATGGAGTTCATGATAGAGTCTCCATCAGAGGGTTGTGGGAAGGATAAGTAATATAAGACTTGTGCTTAACAGAGTCCAGACCCAGAAAGTATTACCTAGAATAGATGATGAACTCATCCTCCAAGCAGGATCAGAAATTCCCTTTTAGCTAATTATGGAACTCTTAAAACACCAATAAACTCCAGTTGGATGGAGTATAAGAAACAAGATGCTTGCGACTAACCGTTAGTTTATCTTACTGGTCTGTACTAGTATTGGGCGTAGGGTAGCCTGAGGAAATCTAGGGCCTCAACTTAAAGATAGCTTTTTCACATTTTTAAGAGATTCCTTTGGGATAAGTCAACAGATGCTATAAAATGTAAATATTTGAGTGTAGGAGGAACACAGCTGATAGTATTTTTCAGTGACCACCCTATCATAAATTCTTGTTGTCAAATACCGTCGGTTTTGCAATCTCCTGCACAGTAAGAAGGAAGGGGATTTTAGTACTCTCAGGGTTAGGGTAGGTGGAGAAGAGATAGAATCAGGTGGAAGGTGAAAAGCCTTTGGCCAGGGTGGTGGAAGCCTGAGGACTCTATGTGCTCAGAGATGAGAGGCAGGTCATTCTAAGATAGAGAAGAAGAATCTGGAAAATGTAGGATAGCTCCACATTAAATTTCCTTTACTTTGTGATTTAGGTTGGGATGGTTAACTGCCCTGTTAACTCTCCTTTTGCACTACTGGCATGAGGCCAACATCTGAGTTGGGATACCTGCTGGGACAAACCCTGCAGTGCAGAGCAGGGCTCTAGTTCAAACTGTCCAAGGGATTATGCAGGCAGATACTTGTCCAGTAAAATGAGTCAGAGTCCCTGGGAGTGCAGAGCTTGTTTTTCTCCTGGAAACGTGCTTGTGTTCAGTTTATTATTGAAATTATACCTTTAAGTGATTTCTCTGAAATATTTCAAACTAAGAGGCACAAGAACACTTCTTCTCCACTACTACTTAAAGGGTTGGTTAGAATGAAACCTGAGGCTTATGGAAATGTCACTATGTAACATGAATGCTAAGAGCTGTGCAAAGCCCCCCAGGTAAGCCATCCTTCAAGTAGGATCAGAAAATCAGTTCTCTTTGGAACCTACTAACTCTCCAATCCCCTCTGCAACCCATCCTTGTGGCATGACATTTTAACTTCGATTAAACATGGCATCTGTATATGATATTGTGTCCAATATTCTGGATGAAGGAAGATGTTTATTTTCTTTGTTTTGCCTCAGCAAACAAGAAGGATTTATAAAGTGTTAGGTTCTAACATGTGGATGCACTCAGTGGTGAGCAGCTGCAGCTGAGGGAGGTGGGAAACCAAAGGCAACCCACTGGGACAGAGAGCCCTGAACTGAGCTCAGAGTTCTGAGTTTGAATCCCAGCTATGTGCCCTGTCTGGACTGCAATTTCCTGATCTATAAAATGAAGTAGTCAGATTTGCTGGTCTGTGGTTCTAATCCTCTGAGTTGGCTGGATCCAGTCATCCTTGATATAAAGGTGGTTTTTGGTTCAGCTCTAAATTAGCACACAGCTTCTTGATTCTGATCTCACTGCTGGCTCTGGGATACTTATATCAAAGCATTTGCTTTGAAATCCTGTTTTTCCAGCCTCTATTTAGAAGCAGAAATCCCAAAATACTAGCTTATCGACTCCTGTTATCATCCCTGCATTTGGTTTTCTTTGCATTTTGCCACCCAGTGACACACATCTAAATAGGTGGAGGTTACATGAAAATAAAAAAGGCAGAAAGTTAAGTTAGAGCTGAACTGTAGATCAATGGCTGCAATTTTACCCCAAAGCAGGACTGTGCTTCTGGAAGGACTAAGATTTATTGGTTTTAACACATGAAGATGTAAAATGTGCTGTTATCGAATCACCCCAGAATGTGTACTGGCACAAGCCTGGGGAAACTGCATGGAGTAGCAACTTCTGAGTTGCTTTGTCAGTCCTACCATCCATTTTGTGAGTCCGAACTCCAGCACATTACCCGCAGAAAGATGCAGTCTTATTGGGAATGAACCTTGAACTATTGTGCACTCTCAGTGGTATTGATATGACTGATAATATGGCTTAGATACTTGCATATTTAAATGCGGTGAAATATCATAGGATTTGGAATCCTGATTTAAACACAATGTGAACTTTCATTTGTGTGTTCATTTATGATAATTAAGTTACTGTTAAGTAACTTAAGTGCATAATTAAGTATACTGTTAAGTGCAGTATACTGTGAATAATGAAGGCAGATTATGTGCTAGAAAGAATCTGGATTTTAGACACAGAAATATTATGTGAAATTTGTTGCTGCTGCTGAATTTACCTTGAATATGATATTCAATATTTCTGAGCTTCCATTTTCTCTTGGGAACAACACTGTTTATCTCACAAGATCTTTGTGAGTAAAAATGTGAGTTTCAGGCATGTGTAGCAATTCAAAAATATTGCTGTATTTACTTAACAACAATTGTAGCCCTCATTTTAGAGTTGACAAAAGTATTTTCACATATAGCATAATATTTTAACTTCATACAACCATGTGAGGCTGGTAAAGCATTTTAAGTTAATTTAACAAATAAGAAAATTGAGGTCCAGATTGATTGAAATCATATATTTCTTCAAACTGAATCATAGACCCAAAAGCCTTCTTTAGAGGCAGCATATAAGTATTTGTTTTGTTTATTTTTTAAAGATTTATTTTATTGTTTTTGACAGAGACAGAGAAAGACAGAGGCAGAGAGAGACAGAGAAAAGGGGGAGGGCCCAGAGCAGTCTCCATAGTTGTATGTTATCAGTTTTCAACATGGTTTCATTCCACACAGAGGCTCAGGGGCAGCGCAGGGTGGTAACTGGGATGGGGGCCTCCTGCATGGGAGGCACCCCCTCTCGAGCCAGGGACTGAACTGGGGGGCAAGAACTGAACTGGGGGCTTCCCGCATAGGAAGCACACCCCAGTTCAGTACATGGGTCCACACAGGCCAGGGCTGGGATTCGATCCTCAGTCCCCAGGGCTGCAAAGTAAGTGCTTAACCTGCTGAGCCATCTGGCTTCCCCATATGAGTATTTTTTATCAATCAATATCACCCCAATAAATTTAACAACAACAACAAAAAAGAGACAAAAGAAGAAATAGAAAGAGCTCTATCAACCCCAGAATGGACCTGCTGAGTAGCTGAAATGTTTGTATCCTCTCATAGCTTGGGGGAAGATATTTCTGATCCGGAGGTATACAGCCACATCTCACTGGGTTTCCTGGTAATATAAATGAATTTTGTTTCATAATTCTAGTATCTTATTTTCCCTCAACAGTCATAACACATTGCCTTTCAGAAGGGAGTTTAGCACATTTATTACTCTGATATTGTGAGGATTTGAGTACCGGTACTAGTCAGCATAAACAAGTGTTTTCTAACTAGAACATCATGATTTCCCACATGAGAATAAGTCCTTGCTAGTTGATCATGACCATAGGGTTTAATAGTATGATTTCTGAAATTATTAGAGTCCACTAACCTAAGAAATAATTCTCCTCTTATACGATTCTTCAAATTGCTTTATAGTCTTCTATTCTGCAATTAGAGATGAAGCTTAAAATGCACATATCCATAAGAATAATAGCTAAAAGACTTATCTTTGGACTAAGCCAAGTGATACCTAATTTTTTCCCGAGGAAAGATTTGTTGGAAGAAAGGACAATATCCACACCCCTGTAGGGGTGCTTGGATGGATAGAGACCATAAACTATGATAAGAAGGTTTAGTGGAGAATGGTCAAAATCAAAGATGAGATAACATTTTTACCCCCTAGATGGACTTGAGTTGATGGGAAGAGTGAATTGGTATTGTGACTTTGGAGGATGAATTGGCAGTATATTAAAGTCAAATTTGGTCTCAATATCTAACCAAAGGAACATCATACATATAACCAAGAGACACATGCTAGGGTGTCCAATACATCATATTTTATTATAGGAAAAAAGAAAATAGTCTAAATGTCCAGCAAAGGAAGAATAATTTCATTCGATAGAGTACATTCATATCCTGACATAAGAGGTAGTCATTGAAGAGAATGAGGATGAAGACAGTCAAAATATACTGATATGAAAATGTAAAAAAGAACATAAATGGAGCCGTTTGAAAATGGAGTTGAAACTGCCATTAGCAGAAGAACAGCCTTGCATTTCTTACTCCTCAAATCCTTTTTATTTTTATTTTTTTGAAGATTTATTTTTGACAGAGAGAGAGAGAAAGAGAGAGAGAGAGAGAGAGAGAGAGAGAGAGAGAGAGAGAGAGAGAGAGAGAGGAGAGGCAAGGCCCAGAGCATTCTCCATAGTTGTATGTCATTAGTTTCCATATAGTTTCACTCCACAGGTGGGCACAGGGCTGTGCAGGGCAGTAACCTGGATGGGGTCCTCCCGAATGGAAGGCACACCCTCGCTGAGGGCCTCCTACATGGCAAACATGCCCAGGGTGAGAGCCAAATGGTGGACCCCCTAATGGGAAGCTCACACCCCAGTTCAGCATATGGGTACACACAGGCTGGGGCCGGGATATGATCCTCGACTTGGGCTTCAAGAAGAGCACTCAACACGCTGAGCCATCCTGGCATCCCCTCCTTAAATCTTTATAATGTTAAAATTGGGCAAAATAAACTTTGAAGTCAGCCTAAAACAGCACTGTATTTCAAACACTTGTTTGTTATGACGCCTGAACTGAAAATTAAAGACTTTTCAAAAGCCTCATTTAGCATGTAAGAAAACTGAGAGGCTGAGGGGTAAAATGACTTGCCTAAAGTCAGCCAGAGAGCCAGATCTCTACAATTTCACTGAGTTGCTTTGTTTTTCAGAAATTTCAGTGATAGATTCTTTTGAAGGTAAGAATGCAGGCATTCAACCTGCTTTCCTAAAGAATGCCAGAAAACAACTAACTGTAGAACTCTATGTAAATGACCACTCAGTGAATGAGAGGATTGTATTGTTTACTGGAACAATATGCTGTCAACTCCTCAATCAAGTATTAGGCCATCAAATTGTCTTATTGCTGTTAATACCAGTGAGAGTTGGGAGTAAACCTAGCTCTCTTGGTGCAGAACTAAAAGTGGAAGAATAAAAAGTCAAGAACTTGGAAATAGGACTTTGCGCTGGTTAAGTGATGTTACTTAGCTTATTCTATCATCAGAAAGCCCTCATTTAGCTTTAAAAAATATTTATTTCCCAATTAGTTTTTCTTAATAGGAATACCAGATGTTCAGTATTAGGAATTATACAATTTTGCATTTTAGCTGTCTGATAAAATGAAAAAAAGAATGAAGAGGGAGCATGTGAAGTCCTAAATATTACTACGTAGACTTCAAAAAATTTTGAATTGAAATACACACACACACACACATATATGTAATTTAGGGCAGAGACCATAATGAAGAAAGGAATGGGAAAGGCTTATTGGAGGAGCGCTCATGTCTGTTGCTAAAGCCCTACAGGAGAAGCTCTCTGTTTTCAACAGAGCTCCAAGGTTATAACAGCCCCTCCCCTCAAGTCCCTCTTTCCCTCTGCAAAAAGAGCTTCCTGCTGCTTCTCCCTCTATGTGTGTGCATGTGGCCCACCATGTCTGTACATACAAAACTGCAATCCTTTCTCATTCTGAAATATATCTTCTTTGGTGACATAATACCTAGTCAACATTTGCTTATGGTTGACAATATAACAACATTGTTATATAGACAAATGTGGTACCTTTTATAAAATACTATTTTAGGCCAACAAATGAGGTTCACTAGTTACACTGTATGTTGAATTTTAAGTTAATATTTTCATAATTACTTAAGTAACCAGTGTGGTTCCTCTCTTAAATGCTTTCACACAAAAACATTAATTATCAGTGTATTAAGTGTATTAACTATGTGTAGACTGATTATCAGAATGAATTGAAAATGAAATTTTGAGTTTTCTTTAAAAAATCCATGCACTTGTTTAAAAATATTTGTAGAAAGAATATAAAATAAGCTAATATTTTGTAAATAATAAATACAAAAATCAGCTGAAAAAGCAATAATTTAAAAATATTAGGGAAAGCCGGGATGGCTCACTGGGTTAAGCACTCACTTTGTAGCCCCAGAGACTGAGGATCAAATCCCGGCCCCGACCCTTACAGACCCATATGCTGAACTGGGGTGTGTTTCCCATGTGGGAGGCCCCCAGCTCAGTTTTTTTTTTTTTAATTTATTTTTATTGTTTTTGACAGATAGAGAGAAAGAGAGAGATACAAAGACAGGGAGAGAACTGAACTGGGGGCACCCCCCAGTTCAGCATATGGGTCCGCACAGGCTGGGGCCTGGGCCGGAATTCGATCCTTGGTCCCTGGCGCTGCTAAGTGAGCACTTAACCCACTGAGCCATCCCGGCTTCCCCGCCAGCTCAGTTTTTGCCCTGAGCACCCCTCCACCCCCACCCCCCACCCCCCTACCTGTGTGGAATGAAACCATGTCAAAAAAATTTTTTTTTTATCTGGGCCCTCCTCCTTATTTCTGTCTCTTTCTGTCTCTGTCTCTGTGTCAAAAAGCAATAAAAATAAATCTTTAAAAATATTAAATTGTTATTCCATACCCTTCTTTGCCAAGTCTCTTATTTTTGAGGAGTACATCTGGAAATATTATTCTTTAGCTTCAGTAGAAGCTCTTTCCAGCCTTTTTTCAGCTATGCCAAGTAGCAAAAAAGGGCCGTTGGAACATGGTGTTGAATTCTTTCTCCACCACTTACTAGCTGCAGAACCTGGGTCAAATTATTTTACTTCTCCATTTTCTCTTCAGAAATTGAAAATCATAATTCCTACCTTGAAGATTTTTTTGAGGATTAAAGGAAATAATCACTCCTTTACCTTATAGATATACAAACCCTTATGAAACAGCATAATTCCTGACCTTGAAATAATGCTCAGGATTTGCAACCTTTTCCTCTTGGGTCAGCACGGTGTCTCCTAACCTGTCTTCAGACAACGCCAAACAGGGATTTTAGGGTCAAATATGTTTGGGAAGAGCTACAATCTCAGTGGGAAGGGCTACAATCTTAGTCCTTCTTTTTGATGTAAGAAAATGCACAATAGCATATTAAAGGTCTTAAGGAGACTTAATCTGGTGTTTTCTAATCTTATTTGAACACGGATTTTCTTTAAGCTCTAGGGTACATAAACTAATGGTTCTGGGGAACTCAGTATGGGGAAAACTGGGCCAGAAAATTGGGTAAGTATGGGTAATGGCTTTAAGGCTCCTGAGAACAGGAAAAAAGTTTAGAAAAAAATTAGGAGCAGCTTGTATAGTCATCCAATTCCCACTAGAATTTCCTTTCTTTTTCCAATTAGAGTATGGGTCCCTTAGAGGAAGGTTTTCAGACTTTCGTATCTAAGTATCCCTAAAGCAAGGGACTTTGAACTCTTATTTTATCATGGACTTTGAACACTTATTTTATCATGAAAGCCCATGAGAACCTCCCATGTTACTTCATAAGATATCTGTTTATTTAAATATAAAAACAAAAAATTTAATTATTGAAAAGTAAATAATTGAATACTCTCTCTCTTAAACACACACACACACACACTTTTTTTTTCTGACCAAATTTATGTTCTTGGGGGATGTGTCATATATCATGCTTATTGTGTATATAAACACAGACTCCCTGATACAATATTGCATGGCCACAGGAGTACATATACTCCAGTATGAGAAACAAAGCCTTAAGTCAGCCAGCCAGTCAACACATTTTTACTGCTTTCTCTAGTCTGGGTATTATTTTAGGAGCTCAGCAAGGAAGCAGAGGGAGTTTATAAAAATTTCTTTAAGGATCTCTCTTACAGTCTTATATCCCATGAATAGGTGTGGGATTTGCATGCTTAAAATGAAGAGGGAAGAAGTAAGACATCCAATAAACATGAAATTATAAAAAAAATAATAACTTTTAGCACTGATTAATGTTATGAGGAAAATAACAGTACTAGAGTGACTGGTGAAAGCTACTTGAACTAGAGGCTCAAGGTGGCTCTTTGAGGATGAAATATTCAGGTTGAATCCCACTGATAAGAAAGATGCCAAGCAAGGGTTTGTGAAGAACATCCTAAATTAAAGGCAGAACACCTACAAAAGCCCAAAGATGGGAAGTGGTTTGGCATGTGTTTTAGTTTGGGTTTCTCTTAATAGACCCAGAGGCAAGAGCTGGTTATAAGTAGTTATTTGGGAGGTCTCTTCATGAAGCATCACAGAAGAAATAAAGACAGTAGATAAGGAGAGAGAAAAAACAATAAAAAGTATGTACCGGTACTAGGTGGGTTAATGCTATGGATAATAGCCCCACCCCCCACAAATGGGGCCCCTTTAAGAAACCATTTGAAGCTCCCCACAAAATCTTCCTACCAGAGGCTTGAGAAGCCAGGGGATGTATCTGCCTTCTCCCATATCCCACTCATTGAATATTATCCTTGGGGTGTTAACACTCCTGCATTTTTAGGTTGTACCTATGGACATCAAGCAAACTCTTGAAAAACTAAAGAAAATCCTCAGGCAAATAAGAAAGGCACAGGTACTACAGATAGGAAACTGTCAGTCAAATGCTTTGATTGTAGAGGGATAATGGCAGGGCATCAACATTGTTTGTCTTCAACAGAATATACCGTATTTTCCGGCGTATAAGACAACCGGGCGTATAAGACGACCCCCTAATTTTACAGTTAAAACATAGGTTTAGGCCTATATTCGCTGTATAAGACTACAGCCTCGGAAGTGGGGGGGTAGTCTTATACAGCGAATATAGGCCTAAACCTATGTTTTAACTGTAAAATTAGGGGGTCGTCTTATACACCCGGTCGTCTTATACGCCGGAAAATACGGTAACTCAAAGCATACTTGGCTGGAACATAGTAGGGGTAACACGAAGGGAGATGAGTTCAGAGAGATAGGCAGAAGCCAGATGATGTGTAACTTTGTCTGTTTTAAGTCCATTTGCAATGAGTAGCCATTGGAGGGTTTAAAGTGGCTAAATGATCTGATATGATTAAGCTTTAGAAAGATAGCTATATATATATATATTTTTAATATTATTATATTTTATTGTTAAATTTAATGGTGTGACATTGGTTGGTAACAATTAGATAGTTTCCTGATGTACAACTCCACTTCACATCACCCATGCATCGCATTATGTGCCCAGCTCCCAGAATCAGGTCCCCCTCCAACC
The DNA here is from genome assembly GCA_004027555.1 of Craseonycteris thonglongyai. Lineage (NCBI taxonomy): Eukaryota > Metazoa > Chordata > Mammalia > Chiroptera > Craseonycteridae > Craseonycteris > Craseonycteris thonglongyai. The sequence continues at coordinate 36,405 of PVKE010008183.1, read as the reverse complement.
CCATACTATATTTTTCTTTAGGGTGGTGGTGGTGGTTGTGCTAGAAGATGGCCTGTAAGGAGGCAAGAAGAGGCACAATGATGGATTAGGAGGCTAATGCCATATTCAAGGCAAGAAACCATAGTCAATTGGGTTTAGTAGTGGATTATTAGTCTTCATTTAACTCAATCTATTAATATAAACAAGATTTGGCACAATTGATCACTTCCTTTTGAAATACTCTGTTCTTGACTTTCAGAAACACCACTTTCTCTTGATTTTCCTACTAACTCTCTGGGACTTTTGTCCAGTCTCCTTACTTGAAGTGCTCCAGGGCTCAGCTCTGGGACTTTTTCTCTATCTTTACACACTGTCTAGGTGATCTCATGTAGTTCTTTGGCTTTAGGTACCATTGGCATCCATGCCTCTTACAAATGTGTATCTCTAGACTAGTTCCTTTTTTTTTTTTTTTTTAACTCTGGAGTCATTTATGTGAATATCAGCTTTTATCATCATTTGGGTATCTGATTGACCCCTCAAACCAAACATGTCAAAACCTGAATTCTTGGTCCTCCATGCCTCTACAAATGGTGGTAGAGATTAAGGTTGTAAAGGTGATAAAGTTAGTTGGTTCATGAAACATTTTGGAGGTAGAGTCAATAAGACTTAATGATGAATTAGATGTAACGAAGTGGAGGAATCAAAGATGGCAACTCAATTTTAACTTGGACAACTGGATAGCTAGTGGTGCTCTTTATCAAAATATAGAGGAATAGATTTGGCATCAAAAAATCAATGGTTTCGTTTTGACAGTAATATATCTTAGATGCCTGTTAGGCACTCAAATAGGATGTGTGAGATAGTGGAGTGCCTTATCTAAAGAAGAGATTCCCTCACCCATATCTATATTTAAAAAGCCAAGTGATGATTTTACAAATATATAATCCCTGTAAAAGCTATTTCTTTCTGTATACTGGAACTAGAGTTGAAAAAGACTTGTTTAGCTATTAAATGCTTGGGAAAGAGTAGAGGATGATAAGGGCTTATAAACACCCTGCAGTAATTGTTGTATCCATAGGCATGTTAGCGACTGAAAAGTTTAGGCAATCATTGTCAAATAAATTTTGGTATTAAAAAGTCTATTATAGACAAATCAATTAAAAAAAATTCTCTGTTCAAATCACTCCAAAGACTTGCCATTTTATTACAATAGAAGTCCTGACTATGTCTGGTCTGATTGTCTCTAATCTTGGCCCCTGCCCATCTATCCCCCTCTACTCTTGACATAACCCCTTTGTTCACCCAGCTCCACCCACAACGGCTTCCTTACTCCAACTTAAACTCTCCAAGCTGTGCACGCAGAGCCTTTGCCCTTGTTTCTTCCCTCTTCCTGGAACATTCTTCCTCCTAGATAAGTGTGTAGTTTTTTCTTTGTCTCATTCTGGTCTTTCTCAAGATGCCCACACAGCAGACCATCCTAGGTAAAATATCAGCCTCCATCAATGCTTATTCGTTTACCTTGTTTATTCTTCTTAGTAATTTTTATCACTCCTTGAGCTTAGTTTATATATTTATTTTCTTATTATCTGTCTCTCTTATTAGCAGGTAAACATCAATAGGCCAGGGGCTTTCCTTGGTTTGTTTTATCTAATGTTGTCTCCCCAGATCCTAGAACATTGCCTGGAACATAAGAGGTGCTTGGTAAGAATTTCACAGGGTAAAAAAAAAAAAAATGATTCTTTTCAAATTGATGTCATCAAATATTACTTATGTGGCTATAGAATGTTATAGAATGCCATACTAGAAATATTTGGAGGACTGGAGAAACTTGCTATGATAGAAAATCTCAGAGTATAGACTCAAAGATCTCGGCAGGCAGGGCCTATAATCAGCACCAAGGAAATATTTCAAAATTCAGTCGGTCCCCCACCAGCCATTCATGGCTCCAGTGTCTGATTAAAATGTAGGGGATGGGGAAAGAAGTTAGGAGGCAATAATCATATTGTGTATACATCAAGACTAAATATCAGGCTAAATAGAACAAGTAAGGACCTAATTATCAGAATTAGGGTATATATTTGACCATTGTTTTTCAAACTTTGTTGTACATTAGAAGCAATTGGTGATCTTCTAACACTCTCCACGATGAGGCTGCACCCTGTAATGATAGTCCGAATATCTGGGAATGGTACCTACGTATCAGGGAGTTATTCCAAGGTGCACATAAACTGTGCTACTTAAAGTGTGGTCCCCCGACTGGCAGTCATGACATCACCAGAAACTTGTTAGAAATGAAGAATTGTGGCCTCCATACCTACTTCTTGAGTCACAATCTGCATTTTAACAAGATCTGGGTGATTTGTATACACATTAAAATTTGAGAAGAGCTAATAGATACTACAAATTCCTTGGAAGCAGAGTAAGTCCATAATCTTCCATTTCCTGAGGTGAATTGAAGGACCATAAGTCCACTATGTTCACTCTGTTTTCTGATTTAGATCAGAGTTAGATACAGAGCCTGAGAGTGGGTGTGGGAGTAGGGGGCTAACCAATGGAGATCAAACAGCCATAATTCTGGGATGCGGTCAGTTAATGGAATAGGAAGCCAGGCAGGGTTTAAATCCAGTATGTGGTTACTGATAGGAGATGGCATTGGAATGAGTCTAAATTAACCACAGATAGTGATGGTGTTGGAGCATATTTAAATATATATTTTGGGCTCAAATCAACCAGGTAGAAATTCTCATTGCACTCCCAAAGAAGCAAAACAAACAAAACAAAGCAAAACAAAACAACACAAAACAACAAGGTGAGGATAATGCCAGAACAAGAATAAATGGGAACTTTTTTTCACTATTCTTTAATATTAATGTTTGTCCAAAAGTTTTATAAGACTAGGCTGTATAGCTTACAATTTTAACCATCCAATATTAAAAACATTTTCTAAAATTAAAACATGTAGAAAACAACTGAAGATTAGAAATTGTTTTGCTTGGTTAGCTTTAAGATTTTGCTGAATTCTTTTCTTCGGAAATATAACTTTCTAATTCCATATCAACAACACAGTTGACATGATCTTATTTATTTATTTATTTATTGCCACTTTATATAACTATTCGTACAATGGCAAACTTTAAAGTTGTAACACACTTTACATATTTTAAGAAAGTATATTGGTATATTAACAGAATCCTTGAGGCTACTAATCAAGCCTTCACATTCATGCCATTCCACTTTAAAGGTGTGTGCTGGTTTCATTGTGAAGAGTTAGAAAAATGTAGGAAAACTAAGTGAAAGAAACTTGGGAATGACTCAAGGAATTGGATTTGTGATAGAAATAGCCTCTTTCTCTATTACTAAGTGGTCCATTATATGTATTCTACATTTTTGAAATTAAAGTTGAACTTTGAACTACCAAGCAATAAAGTAGATGCTCAATAAGTATTTGTTGAATACATGCATAAATAAATTATCAGCCTTAATGTGGAAGCAGTTTGGCTTGTCATTGCCCCCTTTTCTGGAAGGGGATTGCCCTTCACTGATAGAAGCTGCCCTTCCTGGGAGGTAGACTTCTGAAACCATAGCTTTGCCTTGCTTTCTCTGTGCTGCCTTTTTTGCTCATCCCTGCAAACCTCTCAATATATCACTTACACAAGAACTCCTGTCTTAGACTCTGCTAGGAAATCTGACCTAAGACATGTATGTAAGTGCATGTGATTATTATGTATAAGTATGTGTGTGTGTGTACATACAAAACATTTCAAAGATTTTATCTTGTCCCTCATGAAGTAGTGGATTATATATTTGGATCTAGTATAAAAGATTGATAAATATATATGTGCTCACACATTTATTCATTTGACACGTTTGTGCTTTGGCTTATATGTTCCAAATGCTGCTCTCTGTTTTATTTGTTAGGGGAAGCAGCAGTCAATATGGAGTTTATATTTACAATACAAAGCGTAACTTTACCATGTGTCATGCAGGCTGATATACTGTATTCTATTCTAATATTTTCTTTTGTAATCTATTGTATTCTATTCCTTTCTCTTAAAATTCTGTTTATGACCACTAAAGTGATTTAATAGTGTGCTTGAGATTTGTAACAGTTTGAAAATATTGCCTTAGTTAGTGTCATATCTGCTTTCATAAGATATAAGGATATTTTGTTAATATTCTTAGACATTCAGTATAATGTATTATTTAACGCCAAGGAAAAATATATGTAATTGGCTTATGCATGGTATTATTATGTTCTTCCTTGAAGGCTTATATAATTCAAACCTTTATTTTTATTAGTGTTTATTTGTGTTTTTATTATTGTTTCTTTTCAAAATACCCTTTTCATTTTCAAGTAGGAGTCAATAAATGAAGCTTTTGCCCTATGTCTAAACTGTCAAGGTCTCTAAGAGAAATGCACTTTAAAGAAGTAGGAGCTAATAGTCACTCTTGTACTATAAATTTTATTGGCAGATACTCTACTAGCTGGTAGATATAAAGATGACTTTCTCCTTGAAAACTCTAATGAGGCTTGGGAATAATATACAATATGTAATTCAGGTACTATTCTCCAAATATAAGAGCTCTTAGGCTATCTTAAAACCTTACTTAAAATAAATCACATTATTTCTGCTTATTTCTTAGAAAAACAAAGAAATCTAATATAGATGATAAATATATATATATGAAGTGAAAGAACTTTAGTTTTTGAATCTAAAAAATTCATTTTCTTTTTGAGAAGATGTTATGACATATTTGCCATTTTATTCATTTAGAAGTGAGAAAATATTATATTTTCTAGATATTCTTCTTGGAGAGGAGTTTAGAAAGGCCAGGGCTAAAACAGTTGTGAATGGTGGAAAGAAAGCATTCTCCTAAGTATGACCTTGATTTAAAAACGAATTCCACTAAAGAAATAAATGGCATAGAGCATGCTTATGAGTTTGTTTCCTTATTTGTAAAATGATATAATAAAGTTAATCTCATAGGGTGTTTTAACAACAAAAAAATGACAATATATTGAATGACTGGCTCCTTGTCACTCAGTAAATGTATCTTTATATCAATTGAGGCTTATCAAGAGGGGACATTTAGCTAGCTTGGTGAGTGAAGTCATACCAACCATAAAAAAATTCTGATTGTTTAAACAAATTTTGGGCTTATATATTCAAATAGTAGTTCTGAGAGGATTCATAGAACCCAGTGATGATGTCCTCACTCTGAATATCTTCAAAACAACTCTTTGGGAATTTCCTTCAGAATAAATCATACTTCATAGTCACATTGTATGATTAGTATTATCTAGGATTTACCCAGCTGGATTTTCCAGTTTTGTCATCAGGCTTAGATCTCAATAACTTTGGGTGGTTCCCAAAGTCTAATTCAGTCCTAAAAAGTTAAGTTATATATATTTTTTATTTATTTATTTATTTATTTTAATATGATGCAGGACCTGAAAGCAACATTAAAAAGAGGGACTCCAAAAATGCTGTGATTCACCACAACTAATGTGACTGTTAGGCTATCAACTTGATTTGCTGAGAAGCCAAGATACAAACTACTGATGGAGATCCTCATCCAGTAGTGAAAGATGGCTCCCATGGCACCAGATCAAACAATCTGCGTGGACCAGGCCAGCCTGTGGAATTTTGTGGTGCCCTGAGACCCCGAACTTGGAGTTTGAAGCTTGGGAGCTTGTGAAAATCTAGAGCTTTAGGGCTTCTCTCAAAGCTCCAAGCAGAGCTATAGCTGGGTATATAGTTCTTTTTTTTTTTTTTTAATTTTTTATTTTATTTATTTATTTATTTTTGACAGAGAGAGAGAGAGAGAGAGAGACAGAGACAGAGACAGAGACAGAGACAGAGAACTGAACTGGGGGAGCTCCCAGTTCAGCATATGGTTCTGCACGGGCCGGGGCCGGGATTCGATCCCCGGTCCCCAGCCCTGCAAAGTGAGCGCTTAACCCACTGAGCCATCCCGGCTTCCCCTGGTATATAGTTCTTGCTGTTTCAAATACGCTGTCGCTCCTCAGAGTCCACTTTCACTCAGAATGAGACGTGTTCGCAACAATCACAGGAAAAGTTCATTTAATCTTTCTGAGCCTCAAACTACTCAGATAGAAAATTGAAGCAATAATAATACATTCCAGTAATGTCGCTGTGAGATTACATAAGATAACGGAAATAGGGTGCTTAATGGGACATCTGACATGTAATTAAACGTTCAATAAATTCTAGCTATTATTATTATTCATAGCAGCTGAATACAGCCCAATTTACCTCTGTGCCCAGCTCAATTAGAGGCCTGTCCCTCTTGGATTTATGCAAAAGGGGACACTAGACAACAATTATTGGGGTAGGGAACTTCTTATAGAATGTCTAGAGTTTTGGGTTATGGGAGAAGAGAAAGCCATTAATGGCATCAAACTGGTTGGATAAATTGAATTCAAGCATGCTTAAAAAAAATTGTCATATGCCTTTATAGTCACATTTGCCATAGAAAATGGAATCAGTTTTCATGACTTCTGAACGCATTACCCATTTCTAGAATAATAATAGTAGAAATAAGAATAATAGCTAACATTTACTGATAATTACTCAGTGTGCTACCAAAACCCTTTGAGTGGGATGTAGATCAGGTTTGGCATCACTGTAATGAATAAAATATCAACACAGAAAGAGCATAGCTATCTGCTCCCCCTCTTTAGCTTAGCTCTCCCCACCTACCCACCCACTCATGCCTTTCACCGTTTCAGTGTTCACCAGTGTGTAAGGCATCATTAAACTATATAACTGCCAATTTTCTCTGCCCACTGGCAAAGTACAGGTACACATGTATTCATTTGCACATCAGCAAATATTTATTCAACGCCTTTTCGGAGGCACTCTTCAAAGGGCTGGAGGAGAACATTTCTTCATGAACCATCCAGTCCAGAGGCCCTGAACTGTCTCAGAGGTCCACTACCCTGTCCAGTTTACTGTGTTAAAGTGAATAATTTTTACATCTAAATTGTCCATGTGTCAGTTTTTATGTTTTAAATGGTGATAACACTTTTCCTATTTTATAGCTTTTATGAAAGGATAGAAGGTCATTATAGCAATAGTTCACTCATTGGTAGCAACACTGCTGCCTTAGTCCTGGGTCTTACTGGTTGGTCTTTGGTATTTACCAGTCAGGAGGGGAAAGAGAGCAGGGCAATTCTAGGGAATTGCAACCAGGAAACCAAGCTAGAAAGCCACCCATTACTGATAGGGCCTGTGGCAGAATGTTTAAGCTTCTGTGTTTTGGGTCCCAAGTTCCTGCAGCCTAACCCAATTTCCAGTCATTTAGAGGGTGGGTCATCTGGGATTGTTATTGTGTGATAGTGAAAACTATATAGCTGACATTGCTTCAGGCTTCAAAGGAAAATGAAAGAAAGAAATTTTCTTCCTGACAACTTTTTAAACAAAAAACTAACTATATCTAGTCCACAGTTCAACTTCTGCTATTATTTTAAAGTATGATTTACTCTGAAGATGGTTACTGTCAATAGGAAGTGATGGTTGCTGGTGAACTATGTGTTTTAATATGAACTATTTTATGTTGGTTGTTGTTTTTTCAAGTTATAGGTAACAGCACTCCAAAGAATGTAACTATAACATATAGAAAGGCTAAAAATTTTAATTGAAGCACATTGGGAATGTCTGTTTTGAAGGGGTAAGACAGCTTAAGAATTGGCTTTCTCTAAAGAACAAAATGAGGTTCCGCTCTCAAACGATATAGATTTGGAAGCTCTGTTGTTTCTTTCCGTAAGTAAAATACCGCTGATAGCTGCTCCAGTCCTTAAAGACTGGAGAAATCTGACAGCTTTACAGAAATGATAGAGTATCTAACATAGCTATTCTTTATTCATTAACCCTAAGAAAGAAAACACTTGAAATCATCAGAAAGAAAAATACCTATTGTCTTGATCACCCAACATGTCAATTATTTCTCTTGTGTTGAGGGCAAATATTCTGTAACCAAAATCTATTTTTACAAACAGGGGCAAGGTAATCTAGAGGAGAGAGGGAGGAAGGGAAGGAGTAAAGGAGGTAGAGAGAGAAAGAGAGAGAAGCAAGAAAAGGAGAAAGGAAGGAAGGGAGAGTACGAGAATGTGATGTATCCTCCACCAGTATTTCTATGCTTTTTATATTGTTATTAGTTTTTCTCCTGATAAGCATTCTGCCTCATTCAGGCAATGCATTACACTGAAGAATCTTTTTCATTTAGCTCTCCTGAATCTTGCTTTCTTTATCCTCTAAACGATGATAATGCTTGTTCAGTTTCATAGTAAAGGAGTTAGGATTACTACTATATTATAGATAAAAATACTTTGAACTCCCCAGAGAGACACAATACAAGTTATTCCTATTGTTGTCATTATCACCAAAGATACTCCTTACTTTCCTCTTATTGCATCTTAGCTTTCCAGCATCTAGCCAAATAGTAGCTTAATGATAGATGTAAAATAATAGAGCTGCAAAAGAATTCAAAGATTTTCAAATTCAGCCTTTTGTTTCATTCAGAATTGGATTGTAGAGCTTAGAGACATTAAATAAATTTTTGGGGTTATCATATAGAGAGAATTGACTATGCTCCCATTTCTCTCTATATGCCTATTTTCTTAGTGGCTTGAACTATTTAAATTTGAACTGCAAACTCTATTCTATTCTAAAGTTTCTAAAATTGACACCACTATCTCTTGACAGGTGTGTTTTTCAAACTCATAGTTCTATTTGTTTTCAATACTTTAACAATTAGATAATATTATTAGTTTCTTAGAGTGGGCATAATAAATATGAACCTGATGTTGCTCAGAGAAAATTATGCCCAATTAATATTTCCCAATGCCTAACTTGTCAGTAATAAAGTTTCTTTCTAGCTCTATCCAGATTTATTACATAAATTAAATTAAATATGTAAAATGGGATATTATATATAAGAAACATAAAATTAATAATGATGTCAAAGGTCATTAAATAACTTGGAAAACTATGCATGATATAGTGTTAATTCAAAAATCCTGATTCTAAAGGATACACAGTGCCATATGAAGCTCATTGAAGTTGTTGGAAAATTTACTTCCTTGAGCTCTGTGACAGAGGGCCCTGGCTTCTCACTGGCTATCTAGTTGGATGCCCTCAGGCCTGAGAGGCCACCTGCAGTTCCCTTCCACGTGGTTCTCTCCATAGGGAGTTCATACCATGACTGTTTGCTCTTTCAAGCCTTATCAGAGAATCTTTCCAGTCTGCTAAGATAGAATCTTAGATAAATTTACATATTTGTGAGCTAGAAGCAAGTCAGTATTCTGTCCACACTTAAAAGCAGAGATAGGTCATAACACTTGGCCATATGAGTAGGGATTATGAGACCATCTTATTATGCTGCCCATACAAGAAACAATCAGAGAAAGAGCAGGAAAGATGAACTTCACCCCAAAGCCTAGTCCCTTTCCTCCTCAGGCCTTTTGAGGTAGGTGCTGCTCTCATAGTTCGCCAAAACGAGGAACGCTCTTCAGCTTCCAGAAAGCAGAAATAACCAGAAACACAGCTATATATACCACAAAGTCTCCAAGGTATAATGAAAAAGAAAGACACACAACACCCTGCCCACTACTTTGGAGATTAAGATGTAAAAGTCTGGAGTACAACGCAGTATTTCCACTTTTTCAAAGTTCTGTAGTTGATTCTGATGAGCTTTTCTGTGCTTCCTAACACGTGGAAGGCCTTTCCCTTCCCCTCCACATGCTTAAAGCATATACACGCCCTGCTCGGCTTTTCCGTTCACATACAGCCTTTTCGGATTACTCCAGTGCATGCTAATATTTCTTCACTCTGAACTTACATATTTGAATGTTTACCGATATACAGGGATTGGCAGAAGGGACAACCTTTTTAAAGTAGTAGAGTACAGTATTGTGTAAATGGGTGTACTGTCTTGGTAACCTTAGCAACCTTTGTGTGCCAGGTTCCCTGAAGTCAAATGCTCACCCAATGACAGGGGAACTGTGAGTGAGAGCAGTGCGGCTCTACTCTCAAAGCACTTGTTTGTTGTAATAAGAGATTTGGTATAGATTACCAGCTCATTAAAAAGGGCTTTACTTCTGCCGGGTTTCTACACAGGCTACTGAGTTTTTTAGTTCTCTTTCATACGTATTTTTTGTATTTCTTTGAAGATAGAGTTCCTATCTTGTATTTACATAATGCAAATTTCTCAGACTATCACAGGTATCTATTTAGTTTCATTAATTGGTTAAATTAAAAAAATAGAGATGGAGCACAGGTACTTCATTTCCATAGAGGCACTTAACTTGGACTGAGAAAACTATTGTTTCAGATGAGAATGGTCTAGGGAGTTAGTATGTTGTAGTGGAGTGTTCCCAAACTCTACATATTCATGTACAAACTACTTAATTTTTTATATTTGTAATTTTCTTATGCTACAATTTGCATAACATTTTGTTTTAAATTGAGTCTTACTTGATCTCAACCTAAACAATATTTTCAACAGAACTATGTACTTCATATACTAGTTATATATTTTTCAATTTACCTGAAAAATATAATATTGAAATAAAGTATTGTCCGTGTGTGACCTACAATTATTTCCTGTACCATCAATAGTACTTATACCACCTGTTGGGAATTCTTTACATACTGCAAAATATTTCTAGTCTCAGAATCTGGCTCTTCCTCTTTCAGACCTTGGTTCTCTGAGGTTTAAAACATAAGATAAGGATAATAATAGTAAAAACTAATGTTTATTAAGTACTATAAACCTAGTAAAGTTCTAAATATTTTATATGTATTCATTTATTAAATGTCTCAAACAATCCTGTTATTATCCCTCCACCCCCCACCCCCACCCCCATTTTTTCCCCAAACAGGGAAACAAAGGCACAGAGAAAGTAGATAACTTGCTCAAGGTCATATACCTGGTAAGCAAGGATCAGGGATTTGGATACAGTCTGACTCTAGAGTGTTCCCATAACTACTGTATACACTGATTTTCTGACTTAATCTGGTATTATGAAGATTAAATACAGAACAAAACATACACACACACACATCCCTCACTTAGCAGCAGACCTAATTTATAGAAAGCATTCAATACAATTTAATGATCTTTCTAGACAATATATAGGTATATTTTATTTCCTTCTCTCATAGGGATCAAGAAATGGCATTGTATCAATCTTAAAGTCTAAGACTAGATAAGTCTGATGCCTCCTCATTGAAGCAACTAAGAAAATGTCAGACAACTTTCCAGTGGCATTAGAGAGTAGAAGTGCATTGGATTTGAGAAATTTTATGTTGATTCCTGACATAACAAGGATGGCTTAAATAGAGTAGAAGTGCATTGGATTTGAGAAATTTTATGTTGATTCCTGACATAACAAAGATGGCTTAAATTGAACTTCCTGAAAGTTTGCAGGTCAGGAAGACCAATTAGCTGCTGTGGTGTCAATAAGTGCAAATTGCTTTGGATTGTTGGTGAATAGGGAGATCTCCACTGGGTCAGTGCCCAGGGCAATGAAGCACTAAAGGTGCAGCAGGTGCCTTTTTTCAAGGGAAACATTAAAAAAAATTCACAACTGTGCTGGGCTTGGTGAGCTACTCAGAAATGGTTGTGTTCAGGCCTCTTCTTCAGCGAGTGAATGGAAAGCAAGGTGGTATCTTAGTTTATATATCACCGTGTGGTGGTCCAGATACATTTTATCTTATGGGGTAGATTCCCTTTAGACATCGTATAGCAATTAGGATCAGGCAGAACTTTAGATTTTCTCTAAAACATCAACATAATTAATGATCCTTCCCTCTGAGCAATTTTCATTTTGAAGGACTTTGTTTACAGTTAACAGAAAATATTAAAAACAAAAAACAAAAAACCAATTCAGGGGAAGCTGGGATGGCTCAGCAGGTTGAACACTCTCTTTGTAGCCCTAGTGTCTGAGGATTGAGCACTTTGTGTCAGCCCTGGCCTGTGCAGAGTCATATGCTGAACTGTGATGTGCTTCCCATGGTCGGGGGTGGGGGGTCCCCCAGTTTGGTTCCTGCCAGGGCCAGCTTCCACATAGGAGGCCCCTGGCTTGGCACCCCCGCTTGCAGGGGCATGCCTCCCATGCAGGAGGGCCCCAGCCTGGTTCCCACCCTGCCCAGCTCCACACCCACCTATGTGGAATGAAACTTTGTAAAAAATCTAATGGTGTACAACTGTGGAGGCTGCTCTGGGCTCTCTCCCTTCTCTCTCTGTCTCTCTCTGTCTCTGTCTCCCTCTGTCAAAAACAATAAAATAAATCTGTAAAACAAGCAAACAAACTAAAAACAAAAACAATTCAGAACATAGAAGAATGTAACATATCATTATGTTACATTCACAGTTAAAAAATAACTTTTCCAAATTAACAATGCATACACTGTCACAATAAAGACAGTTAACAGATCATTAAAAGTATTTTTATTCAGTTAATAAGATAAAGTGTCACTGTTGGGAATGATTACCATGAACTTCTGCAGATAACAGAACAGAACACCTTGTCTTTGTATAAATATCACTATGTTCAACAATTGCAAGATGTTTTATTCATATGGTGCTTATGTTTGCATATGTCCAAGCTATTTTCTAGGTGAACAATCACACGTGATAGATCCAGGAGGGAATTTCTTGGTATGATGAACAACAGGAGCTATTTTGTTCAATTTGTTCTTGTGCTCCAACCTCAAACAAAACAAAACAAACGAACAACAACAAAAAAGCTGTCATAAAAATTAAAATATGATCAACTTTCTACCTTTAAAACTAAGCTGGTGCCTGGGGAAGAATTCTCAGAATGTAAAACAATTAGTGACATTACATGGGAAACTTTCTGTTCTCCTTGTTTAGACAGTGGCCTCTGAGTGGACTAGGAACAGTGCGTTATGAGTGATGGCAAGGGGTTCAGGGACAAGGGATCCACAAAACTTATACGATGACCAAGAACAGGTATTTCTATTAAAACTTTACTATTTAAGCTTTGTTTCCCAATGCTTTGATATAATGAAATGCTCATGTCAAATACCACAATCCAAACTACCTATGATAAAAATAAACCACGTAATATACCAATTTTATGCTCTTTTATTCTCCTTGCATTCCCTATGGGACAAGGACAAAGATACCCCTATAATGGGAAAGGAAAACAGTAACATGGCCTTTAACAAGAAAGCTTTTTGTTATGTAGCTATAAAAATCCAGCAATTGAAAATAAAAGAGGGCTGTAACCAAAGAGAAGGTCCATAACCAACTAAGGTTGTGCCCAGGGGTATTGCTCCTTCCACATTGCAAGGGTAACATTAGGTTACCAGCAGAAAAAAGAGTGGGTAGAATTTTTTGTTGTTCTTGTTAGTTCCAATGACCCTGGCAAAGGGCTACTTACTGAAGTGTGTTTGTGGAGCTAAATCTACGGGGAATATTTTAGATTATGCTACAAGAATGGTGCTTGCAATAAAAAGTGCCATTTAAAGCAACATTGATATAGTATCTGAGATCTGCTACTTTCCTGGTACAACTAAAAAGCCAGGTTTGTTCTTGAGAAGGAAAAGTATGTCACTTCATCAGTGACATACTTGTGAACCCGTGGTTGTTCTCTTCCCAAATGAAGATCTAGTACTCAAAACCAAAACAGAAAATGAAAACTAAGACTTTTTCCAAAAGCCAGGAAAGAAAGTTGCTCTGCTGGTGATTTGGGACATTTGCAAAAGTCGACCCCAGTGAAGGAGACTGTGAGTGGTATTGTCTGTTAGATTCTCAGCAGTCCTGTACCCATGTTCAGTGAACTCTCCATGGAAGTGAGTGCCTGACCTCTGAAAACTAAAATTGGCTACTAATGAGCGGGCAGCTTCAGATGGAAAGTGAAGGGTCCCAGTACTGAACACCTGGAATTAGTATCGTTATAAAGCAAAGAACATCAAGCAAGTTGTTTTTAAGCACTGAACAACTTAAAAAGTACAATGTTTCTGAAAATCCATGTGCATTCCTCACTCAGGTGAATTTGAAGGGATGGGACCTGAAAAGAGAAATTAAGCCCACAGAGGTAGCAGATGACTAGAAATAGTCAGACTGCAAAATTCAAAATATGGTAGATGAACTCAGATGATTAAACCTGGCTCTAGTTTAGGGCAACTGGAGCATTTCCCTGGATCCTGTTCTTGTCTGATGAAAGGGGGTGGGGGTGGGGGTGGGGGAGGAAGTATTTTATCTTATTTCTCTTCTCTGAACATTATAAAGTAAGTTCTAGAGTTTCTGTTAGGGATCCTGTAGGAGTTGTAAACAGTGTGACTTCCTCCTACACTTGGTGATTTGAGGCCTTATGCTGGTTGAGATGCACAGACTTCAAACACTTCCATGGATATAGCCTTGTGGCTATGGCACCAGAGAGAATAAGGCTAACTCAGTTTTAGGCTTTGACATTGGGTGGAAGTGGGGAAGTGTGTGGTATGGGTATGCAGTGATATAAGGCATGGGTCTGGGGGAATGATTGATATGTGCAATTTGAAGCTGTCTGCTTTGAAACTCCCAACTTAATCAGCTGAAGGTATGTCTATAATAGAATTATTCAGTGAGATGTCATTTTGGATATGGGAAAACAATTAAAGTGTAAGAAAACATAAACTGTGAATTATTTCCCCCTAGTCAGTTCTCACAACTAGAGTTTAGCTTCCTGAAGATAAGAACCAACTATTCATTTCAATGTGGCCTCAAGAAATGTTGAAGAGATTAAGGAAAGCCAAAATCTAGGAACAGAGATAAAAATGTTCTAAAGTATTTTGTGTTCATGTTTACTGCTTTTAAATTTACTAATATGTGTTTCCCCTTTCCTTAGACATGCTGTCCCAAGAATGCCCATGGACCCTCATTTAAACTTCCTGAAGAAATGGAATATCCCAGTAGAACTGGAGGTAGAGCTAAGAGGTGGAGAATCAGGGGTGACTTGACTGTTTAGAAGAAATCTGTAACTAACTTATACATTTCCAAATTCACATGAAAGATCTTTGGGCCATTAGCTTTACTGTAAAGAAAAGAAAATTTTAATGCCACGAACTCTGACTTTAAAAGCCTATCTCCCCAGACATGTGTGCGCACGCACACACACACACACACACACACACACACACACACACACACCAATCACTGTACTATGGAATGAAGAAATAGACTAGGTCTATCCCTTAGAACACTTGTATTGAAGAGCACATTGAGCAAAACCCCATGGATCTATAGGTGCTTCATCAAGTTACATATTTCTTTTTGTACTGTATATGTTCCCTTTTGAGGGATTAAATCAAGATGGCCAAGGCTTATAGGACCAGTTAGAGAGCCCTTGTCTTGCCCATTTAGAAATATTTGTCTGTTTTTCTTGTTCACAGATATGGACTAGGGCATACGAAGGAAGTTTCAAGGAGTTTAGAGGTATTGTGCCACTAACAATCAGCATATTGAATTAGGTAGCAGTGTTCAGGTGGGGTAGTGCCAGAGGCAGTGATGAGTCTGTTTTTATTTAGCGCATTTAATAATGATCTGGAAGAAGGAGAAAACACATTAAAATCACAGATTATACTAAACTGACAGGTGGTATAAACACAAATGAGGGCAAACAAAAGGATAAAAAGAATTTAGAACAGAACTGAGATTTTGTCAGAAAAAAAAATGCGTTTTCACATCTGTGCAAAGTCTCTTAAATCAGCAATGGAAATTGTTTTAAAAGTCATTTAGCTCAGAAAATGTTCACAGACATTGCTTGCATTTATAAGTGCTAACTTCTCCCCATTTTATTTTTATTTCATTGGATTATACTGTTTATACTTATCCTTTAAAAATACAAATCTGGTCATGCCACTTCCCTGCTTAAAATTTTGAAAGGGTCTGGGTTTCCTACAGGATGGGATCCAAGCTCTTTAATGTAGGAGACACTTCCTTTACTTTTTTTTCGTCTTCTCAGCCTCTTTCACCCGTCTGCCTGCTCTGCACTCCTCATTGCATCCAGGCTGAATGATTTGTAGCTCCCAGATTATACAGCACTTTAATACTGACTGTGCCATCTGCTCAATGCTCCACTCCTTTCTCTTCTCTGGGTCATCTCCATCTGACCTTCAAGATTCAGTTCCTTCACAGGCTGGTGTACGTGGAAACTACCCCCATCCCTGAGTTTGCGTTGGTGTCTTCCTTGGTACTGCCATCACACCTACTGCCCTCTTCTAACATAGCGTGTTGTCAATGATAAAGGCTATTTTTACTGAACACTTAATTATGTTCCAGACTCTGTGCTTTGTGTTTTCATGCATTGTTTTTGTAGTTGTCACAACAACCTAGCAGGCGGATATAACGATCTCACAAGGGCTGTCCAGAAATTATCCAGCCATATAATATGAAAAATAGAGACATTTATAACTGGACTTTTTCAGGACAGCCCTCATATAAGGAAATTTCATATAGGCTAGGTAACTTTCTTTAAAAAAAAAAAAAGATTTATTGTTTTTGACAGAGAGAGACAGAGAGTAGGGGGAGGGCCCAGAGCAGTCTCCATAGTCGTACATCATTAGTTTTTGACAGTTTCATTCCACACAGGTGGTCATGGGGTAACACAGGGTAGGGGCCGAACCGAGGCCCTCCCACATGGGAAGCTTCCCCCCGGCAAGAACTGAACTGCAGGCCTCCTGCACGGGAAACACCCCCCATCAGCACATGGGTCCACACGGGACAGTACCAGGACTTGATCCTTGGACCCCAGGGCTGCAATGCGAGTGCTCAATCCCCTGAGACATCCCTGCCTCCCTAGGCTCGATAACTTGCCCAAGATTTCACAACAAGCAAATAGCAGAGCTCATTCAAACTGCTTCTAGATTTCACGCTCTTAAAATTATACTATTGTAGGAATTTGTTTCCTTGTCTGTCTTCCCCTACTTGTGTAAATTTCTTGAGGACAGGGGCCATGTCATGATCACTAGTATCTATAGTAACTTGTATGTTTTACACAGCTTAACAACAACAACAATGATAATTAATATTTAATGAGTGCAGAGATGCCAGAATTGCTCAGCAGGTTCAGTGCTTGCCTTGTAAGCACAAGGTCTGGGGATTGAATCCTGGCCCCAGCCCTTGCAAATCCATATGCTGAATTGTGGTGCAACTGGTAACCACCTGGATGGCAGCAAAGGTTCTTGTGTCCCATGCAGGAGGCCCCTTATTTGGTTCCTGCTCTGCCCAGCCCCATGTCTACCTGTGTAGAATGAAACCATGTCACAACTAACGATGTACAACTATGGAGACTGCTCCGGGCCCTTCCCCCTTCTCTTTCTCTTTCTCTCAAAACAATAAAATAAATCTTAAAACAATAACAAATAAAGAGTGCCCAGCACTTAAAAAAAATATTTAATGAGTGCTAATTATGTGCTAGGAAATTTAGTTGCATTTTTGTGTTCAGTACTCACAAAACATCGCAGAGTGGATAAAATCATTTTTGTTTTTACTGGAAAACCTGAGGCTTAGAGGGTTGAGAATCACTTTCAAGATTACTTAGATCTAGGGGAAGCCAGGATGGCTCAGCAGGTTGAGTGCTCGCCTTGCAGTCCCAGGGTCTGAGGATCAAGTTCTGGCCTGGCCAGTGTGCACACATATGCTGAAATGGTGTCTGCTTCCCTTGTGGGAGGTCCCCAGTTTGGTTTCCACCAGGGCAAGCTTTCCACATGGGAGGCCCCCTGGCCTGGTTTTAACCCAGAGCGACCTTGAATCTACCTGTGGAATGAAGCTATGTCGAAAACTAACGACATACAACTATGGAGACTGCTCTGGACTCTTCCCCTTCTCTCTGTCTCTAAAAATAATAAAATAAATCTTAAAAAAAATATTATATGGATCTGTCCCCAAAGCCCTCACTCTTTTTGATACATCATTTTGTATTCTCATCTGACAGAAAATAGACATACAATATCTGTAGGATTCCATCATAAACAATTGCCAGTGAACCCCAAGTGAACGACATGGAAGAGACCAAATGTATGCATAAATATAGGCACTCTAATATTTGTCTAATATTTGATCTACTTTTCTTGAGCTCATTCTGATTCACTTTAAGCTTTTGTCTCATGGGTATTTGCTTTTTTTGTGTGGTTACATTGAACATACTATTTTTGGCATTAAAGTAGCTTGGCTCTTACTATTATTACCTCTCAAGGTTTTCTTAGGTAGAGGGATCAGCAAGTTCCAGGTCCTAGATGTTGCCCATGAGACACAGTGGAAGGCATGTTGGTCTAAATTGAAAAGAAGGCTCTCAATCCAACTGTGCTATTGGGTCAATCCCTTTTTCCACTGTCTTTCAGTTTTCTCTCCTAGAAACCAACTCCCCAGGGATTAAACTGTGGCCTAGCTACACCAACATCACAAGGGGAATATTTGATAAATATTGATTTTAGGGTCCCATTCACAGATTTAGATTCTGCAGGTTTAAGGTAAGTGTTTTTGAAAAATCCTCAGATGATTTTTGCTGAAGTGATTTTTTTAATACCACTGGCCTAAATGATTTTTAGCTAAGAGATAATGTCATTTATTATCCAGGCTCGCTTCTTGGAGGCTCAGGAGATTTTTGTTAAAATTGATAAATTATATATGTCCAAGGCTTATAAAATGAGGGTCTTGCTTGTAATGGGCTCACAGAGGGGTTTCACATTCATTACTTTCACAAATGAGGCCTCTGGGTTTTTTTTGTTGTTTTTTTTCTAATATAGTAATAAACATAATGGCTAACGCTATATGGAAGTTTAAAATTTTTTCACATCCATTACTTTATTCAGTGTTCATTTCATAGATTATTTATTTCCCTATTACAAATGGAAAAACTGAGTCTTTCAGACTCGTCTAAAGTCATAGTGAGAACCAAGAGCATAGCCAGAATTTGAACAAGTATCTTCTGAGTCCAAACACCATGATATATTAAGTTCTTCAAAACTACCTTGTAGCGTATGATGCTTAGAGTAGAGCTGCTTGTCTATGTATGAAAAGTACTACATTTCGTTTTCACAAAGCTTTTAGATTCTTATGATAAGAATAAGAAAAACCTTAAGGATAAGGTTTTTTATTGTAAAACTGTTGAAAGGAATAGTTGGCATAATGCTGCTGAAGGCTTTGGAATACCTCTAGCAATTTCCACAGACTTTAGAAGGTTTTGCTAGGTTTGCTGGAAGAAACTGGCTCAAACCACTGGTTTAGAATTTATGGCTTTTCAGGTGGATCCTGACCTACATGTTGAGGGTCTTATTCTATGGTATTGATTTCATACCCTATCCACTCCCCCAAAAGATTGTATTTCTCCCTAAGTCTTCCCCTTTTAATAAATATTACCACGAACAACCTAGTTGCACAAGCTAAAAACTAAGATTTTGATTCCTTTTCCCCTCACGCTGCTTCCTAATTTCTATTTACCCATAAGTCCAGTTGGCTGCATGTTCAAATATATCCTAACATTGTCCATTTCTCTCCACCTTTCTCTCTCCACCCAACCTAATACCACCTTAAATTACACCACAATAATTGCTTTTTAAACTTCAGTAGTCTCTAAAGTGGTCTCACAGATTCCTTTCTTGCTCCCCTGCAATCCATTCTCCACACTCAGCAGGGAGACCTCTTTCAAAATGTAAAATCCCATGTCACTCCTCTACTTAAACTCTCAGTGAATTTTCATTTCATTTGGAATAAAATCTGAACTTCTTAACATGGCCTTCGGCGATTGAATTTCTCTTTGTCCCTCTGACCTCATCTCTGATTCCAGGTAGTGTCTCTTGGTGCTAGTCACACTAGACTTGTGTTGGCACCTTGAGCACATCAAGCTTACTTATGTGTCAGCACCTTCGCTCTTTCTTTTACCTCTTCCTTGAATGCAATTCCGGAAGGTGTTCTTAATTCTAGCTGCTCTCTTCACTCAGATACTCTTAATTGTTTGAGTATCTTTAGATATCACCTCTCCTGGTCTTAGAGACCTTCTCAAGTAAATTTCAAGTCACTCACCTGTTTTGTTTTCTTTATAGGACTTAGAGAGGCTATACTGTCATTTACATAAAATTAAATTTAGAATAGATCTTGTGATCTACGAATGAATTAGCTGAAATCACACACAAGTGCAGCTAGCATTCTAATCAGGAATTCATTCCCCCAGAGGAGGCTGGGAAGTTGTTAACTAACACTGTTCAGAAGGGCCACAATCCAGAGGAGGTGACTATAAGCCCTTTAGCTCTCTTTGTCTCTGATAAAGACGTCATGCTCATTAGCATAGTGAATGTCAGAAGTAGATTTTTATTGGTGAAATTAGCGCCTTGTTAATTAGCATAATGAATGCTAGAAATGGACTTTCTTTAATAAAATCAAAGGTGGATGTGTCAAAAACATTTCCCTTATATCCTCTAATGTCATGAACAAGGTATAGAAAAGAACTGTTTCTTCTGAGGATTGGAATACAAAGCTTGATCTCCATATTCCCAGGTCTCACCATTGGTTTAGAAGGCTTTGGATTGCCTGATGCTGACTGAGTATAACAGAATCTGCCTCTAGAATATTGTCACATCCATCTGGTAGATGAAAAAGGCATTCTATGGAGAGTAACCTCAGGGTGATCTGATCATAAATTCCTAAATGGGCAGGTCATGGTAGATAGTCAACATCACTTTTTTAGTAAAAGGCTTAAGCAAGCCCTGCCCGTTGTTTGTGTGTTTTTAGATTAACACAGCTTTTTTGAATTGCCTTTTTAAAGGTAGCCTTCTTCTACAGCAAGACACCCTCAAGATAACACCTATTCTTGTAAACTATTCTGTAATCCAATACTCACCTTGCTTTCTCCCAATTTGATATAATCTTCCTTAAATTATCTCCTCAGTCCCAAATGCATAAAAGAAGATGCAAACTGTCATTTCTTAGAAGCATTTATCTTAGTCTGTTGAGATCTTGCCTCCAGGTGTGTCCTCTATTTGGATCAAATAAACTTTTATAAACATTCCCTACAGGTTTGGACATTCTTATATGAACATCTTGAAGGAACCTTTCAAGTAAAATGGTGGGAATACCTGAAAGGACAGAAAGGTAGCACTCCACCAAGCCACAGAACAGGTTTTAGTAACTGTATTATGCCTGCTTGCTAATACATTTTATTTAATAAACTCCTTATATGTGGTAGAATTTGGTATGAGTCTTGCTTTCATTTATAACTCAACAGCAAGGTTGTAACTTACCCTCATTTATTTCAAAGCATATGAGAGAGTGTATTGTCTACCCAAAAAGTACCCAAGACTTGCACATACGAAATGGAGTTGGTTTAGTTTACAACAATTAGAAAAACTTCACTTGCATATTTATTTGTTTACTTGTTTAGTATCTCTTCCACCCCCACCTCCCAGCATAAGTCTCCTAAGAGTGATGGGTTTAAGTGATCTCTTTCCAGAGCCTTGACCTGAGCCTGGGACCTAAGAAGAGCTATTTTAGTTCTTTAATAGCTAATTTAAATTTCTGAAAGAGAATAAAGGAAGGGGCAGGAAAAAAAGTTAAGAAGAATAGAACAGAGAAACAGGGATAAGACAGAATAGGTGAATGGAGAGGAAATCAACCAACATAAGAGGCCTTAATCTTTAATAGGCAATGAAGAAATGTAAAAGTTATGTTTTTCAAAGTGTGTTTTTTGGAATAGATGCTATAAAAAACAAAAGCAAAAACATATTCAGTGGTTAAATAAGATTAGTAAGTACTATATAAACCTCTCCCTCAGATATCCACAATACACATGAATATATTCAAAGCTCTGAGAGGCATTTTAGGGAACACACATGCAAAACCAAACACTTTGTTAACTTTGTTTTACTGAGTATTTCCCAAACTTCCTTGAGCACAGGAATCTTTTTTTTTGTTGTTTGTAACACTAACAAGCTCTGAAAAAGTCTTTAGAGAACCATAAAGGCTGTGGGTAGAAAACTGGTAAAGAAAATACCAGTGCTTTCATTATCCTGTGAAGCTGGTTCTGGGGACAGGCTTCCTATGTGCCTCATGCATGGAGAACATCTACAATTGGATTCTGAAGCAGCCGAGGAAACTACTCTAATTCTACTTATACCTTCTGAACCACCCTTCACCCAGAGAAAGAAAGATGACCTGAATGGCTGAACCTTCCCAAAGCAGGAATACTGTACTGAGAGATAGCTAGGAGCAATCATGCAATGAAAATTGGATCTGAATGTGCTACCCATTGTAGCAGAAAAAAATGAACCCACGAGAGCTGCCAGTACAGTGAAACCCACTTACTACATCCTTTTAAAGATCAGCCTAATGCTCACACATACTCAATGCTTCCTTTCCTTGGCCCTGGGAGAAATATTATGAAGTGTTGCACTTTAGTAAGGTTCAGGAGTTTATGGCCTTGAGAATGCCCTTGAGAATAAACTTTAGGGACCAAAAGAGAAAAAGAAAAATTACTTTTTTTTTAAAGATTTATTTTTATTGTTTTTGACAGAGCGAGAGAAATACAGAGACAGAGAGAAGGGGGAGGGCCCAGAACAGTCTCCATAGTTGCACATCATTGGTTTTTCCACATAGTTTCATTTCACAGGTGGGCGCGGGGCTGCACAGGGCAGGCACTGGACTGGGGTCTCACCCCAGTGAGAACTGAACTGGGGGCGCTCCTCAGTTCAGCATATGGGTCCGCATGGGCCAGGGCTGGGATTCGATCCTCCATCCCCGGGGCTTCAAAGTGAATGCTTGACCCACTGAGCAATCCTGGCTTCCCCTAGAAAAATTACTTTTAATAGATGTTGTCTCTATTTCCTTTCCATAACACTGCACCAAAACATCTGAATCAGATTTGTCTAAACTCAGTAAGTGCCAAAGAGAGCTGACTCTTTTCCTTCTTTTATTATCGTAATTAAAAATGAAATCGTGTTGGTTAGGCAAATGCATTTTTGGAGAAATTCCTAAAATATTAAAACTAAAATATGTACAATTACATTGCTAAATGTTGGATAACACAAGAAACATGTGAATATAAACAAAGGTTTAAAAAAAAAAAGCCCAAAGGCAACGAGTTCTCTCCTACCCCCTTGAATTTTTTTTTTAATATATTTTATTTATTTATTTATTTTTGACAGAGAGAGAGAGAGAGAGAGAGAGAGAGAGAGAACTGAACTGGGGGAGCTCCCAGCTCAGCATATGGTTTCGCACGGACCTGGGCCAGGATTCGATCCCCAGTCCCCGGTCCCCGGCACTGCAAAGTGAGCGCTTGACCCACTGAGCCACTCCAGCTTCCCCCCCACCCCCTTGAATTTTATATGTGTTTTTATTTCAACTTGGAACCCATTGGTCATCTTTGCCTCACTAATTGCCATTCATCTGTCAGTCCTCGGTTTAGATGACATTTACTTTGGTAAGTGTTTCCTGACCCACTCACTTAATCTAAGAAGAAACTGGTCAGATGCCCTCATTGTAACTTCCCTTATTACACTTGGTTGTGTACTTAGTTGCCCATTTACCACTAGGATTGTAAACTTCAGGATGGCAGGGACCACATGTATCTCATCCACTGATTAATCCTCAGAGCCTAACAAATTGGTGGGAAATTGAGGATTAATAAATTGGTTGCTTAAAATAGTTTTGGTTTAACCAGAATATAACCTACATTTTGATATGCACAGTTACATTTGGGAAAACTTACATTGGCATAAATATTAATTCCATGAAGAGAAAGAGAGAGAGAGAGAGAGAGAGAGAGAGAGTCATAGTCACTCAGAGAAAGATATATTCCTGGGATTGACTCCAGGGTAATTTAAGCAGAATTCAAAGAAAACTTAGCTTAGGAATTATATATATTAGGAATTAGAAAACTTAAAAAATGAAGTTTCTGAACTAATCTTGAGTTTTACAGATTTATAGAAATGATTCACTGCTTAAAAGTCTTGCTTTTGATTATAAAGTCAGATGATTGAAAGACATCTCATTGCTTAAGATGTTCAATTCACCAAAATATATAAAAGTTTTCTCTGCAGGATGCCAGGATTGTTCAGCAGGTTGAACACTTGCCTTGCCATTGCAAGGTCCAGGGTTCAATTCCCTGCCCCAGTCCATGCAAACCTGTATGCTAAAATGCAGCACAACTGCTAACTGTCAGGATGCTGGCAGAGGCCCATCCTGGGAGTCTCCTGGTTTGATTCCTGCCCCACATGGCCCCACATCCACCTGTGTGGAATGAAACCGTGTCGCAACTAATAATGTGCAACTATGGAGACTGCTCTGGGCCTTCTTCCCTTTTCTCTCTCTCTTTCTGTCTCTCTCACCTTCTCTCAAACAATAAAATCTTTAGGGGAAAAAAAAGCTAAACCTTAAAAAAAAAGTTTGTTTTGCTATTTTTCAGTCACATGATTGTAGAGATCAAATAGTTATGTGAAAGCCACAGATGAATAAGCAAATGTGTGAGTTATGTTATACACACTCACACATGCATACGTGCATCAGTTGTTTTTCTAGAGACATTCATTTGCATGTATGTTTGCATAGTTAATTTAGGATTCTTGTGGGGTGAGAGAGAATGAAAAGAAGTGAAAGGAAGGAAGAAATAAACAGAAAATAAAGACACAGGCACAGAGAAAGAAAACTAAATTCTTAGCCAAAATTTTGAGTCCCTGGTATAAATAAACTAACCAAACAAAGTCAAACAGATATTTGATTGATACAGCTAAATTGCAGCCTGTGTGTGTGTTTGTGTGCGTGCTTATGAGGTCTGACAATTAAGTTCACGAACTCATCCTAGAAAAAGTGCTACTGCTAAATATCACTATGGTCACATTTGAAGTTCTCCCCTTGGGAAGCTATGCACTAACACCAGTGCTTAGTCCACTCTTCAAAGCAATTTTGGAACTCTTTTTCTGGAATGGCCATCAGAACCATCATTGTATTACCATTGATGTCTTGAATGTCATCAAAATGTCTTCTTTTCAATATTTCCTTTATCTTTGGGCAAAGAAAAAAGTTACTGGAAGCCAGATCATGTGAGTAGGAAGGGTGATCCAATATAGTTATTTATTTATTGGCTAAAAACTCCCTCACAGACAGTGTCCTGTGAGATAGTGCATTGTCATGACATAGGAGCCATGAGTTGGTGAAAAGTTCAGGTAATTTTTGTCTAACTTTTTCACACAGCCTTTTCAGCACTTCCAAATAGTCAAATTGGTTGACTGTCCAGTGATACAAATTCATAATAAACAACCCCTCTGATTCAAGAAAAGGTTAGCGACACTGTTTGGACTCTTGATTTGGACTGACGGGAAATTTTTGATTGTGGAGACTTGGCTGGCTTCTATTGTGCATTTTGATGCTTTGTTTCAGGATCATATTGGTACACCCACGTTTCATCATCAATGATAACATGGCCCAAAATACTGTCTTGCTTCTCCAAAAGGTGTTGGCAAACTTTGACTTTTCTTTGCTTTTGTTCATCAGTGAGATCCTTCGAAACCATTTTTTAAAGATTTATTCTAATTTTTTTGACAGAGACAGAGAGAGACAGAGATAAGTGGGAAGGCCAAGAGTAGTCTCCATAGTTGTATGTCATCAGCCCTCAATACGGTTTTGTTATACACAGGTGGGCAGGGGCCTCGCAGGATAGGAACTGGGCTGGGGGCCTCCCACATGGGAGGCATGCCCCCTCAAGCCAGGAGCTGAACTGGGGAGTGAGAACCCAACTGGGGGCCTACCGCATGGGAAGCACACCCAGTTCAGCATATGGTTCCGCATGGGCCAGGGCTGGGATTTGAATCTCGGTCCCTGGAGCTACAAAGTGAGCACTTAATCCACTGAGCCATCCTAGCTTGCCCTTTGGGACCATTTTTGCATATAATTTTCTCATTCCAAGATTTTTAGTTCAGATTTTCTTAACTGTTTCTCTGTCAATGTTTACTTGTCTACTATGTTTCTCGCAGTCAGCTGACAATTTTGATGTACAATGAGTTTTTGTAGTGTTTTCATTAGTTCCTCTCATTTCTGGCCTCCTTGATGTCTCTTCTCCAGTGACTCTTTTTCTCCCCTCAGAAAAACATGAAATTTATTTGCACACTGTCATTTTCTTCATGGCATTTTTTTCATAAACTTGGACTAACATGCCCCTGATTTCACTTCCACTTTTGCCAAGTTTCTCAAGAAATGTAATGTTTGTTCATTGCTCTACTTCAAACTCCAACATTTTTGCGATGGCACATCAAAACATTCAACAACAATAATGAACACCACTCAGCAAGACACGGCCACACGTCAACATGAAAACATCTGTGAGACACTGATATACCAAGATTACGAAACCCTACCGAGTTGTTTGTACAGTACTGCCAACATAAGCATATGGTGGTAAGTTCGTAAACTTAATTGTCAGACCTTATATGTAGGGGCCAATTCTTGGTAGTCTACTGTGTTCATTGGCCTATACAGAAGTTATATCCAGTATCTTAGCTATAATTCTGTTCTATACAAATAAAGTAAAATAGTAAAGGAATTTGCTAATGACCAAAGTTAAATCACCCATTGCAAAAAGATCAAGTGAAATGAAGTAATTTGGAATTCTAGTGCAACTGGTTGCTATGTGGCAAGTAAACGTATACTGGTCAATCAATTTATGCAGAACGGTTTTAAAGTAGCAAAAACCAAAACCAAAACCAAGGATACAAAGTTTCTTCAAATGTAACTGTGGATATCATAATGTAGGAATTTTAAAAGAATTTGAGGCTCATATAGAATATGGATGATGCTGGAACAGGACAAAGGGAAACAGACTCAAGGGAGAGAACAGAATCAAGGGATTGGGGAGAATACACATTTTTGAAAGTCACATCTCAGAATGTTTTGTTTGAGTTCAGTACAAACTACCCTTACTTGGTTCTAAAAAAAAACTGCTTGAGCATTTGGAGAGGTACAAAGAATAAACAGCAAGACAGAGGAGCTCACTACAAGCTATAAATCTTAATGCTTAAATTGAATTGGGGGTGGGGAGTTGAGACAGTACGTACCATGAAATGTTTGTTTAAAAAAAAAATGACAAACAGTATTTCTATTTGTGAAAGTCATTTACAATTGGCCATTAATAAAGGGTTGGCACGGGGGAGCCTCTTACAGAAGTTTTAAAATTTCAACTTTCAGATTTAGCCCATTTCATTTAATTCCATTTAACAGCTTAGAGTTGATTTTATTCAAATATGTATAAGGTCTCAAATGGAAAACATTTTGGTAATTTGCATGGCTATTTTCAAGACTGCAAAATCTAATTGTCACAGACAATAGAATCAGACTGTCTCCAATAGAAAGAGTGATGTAAATCAGCTCCTAAGAAGTTAGATTTCTCCCAAGATAACCCAAATCAGTGAAATGCCCTTGCTCACAAAGTGATGTTCACTGAGGACATTCCCAGAGAGACTGCCAGTCCCGCCTGGGGCCATAGTTTACTCAGGACACATTCTCCCCATGGTGCTGCCTGTACCATGAGGAAAGAAGCCTTTTCATCTTGATGAGAAAGGACTTCGACTTGTTTTACTACTTGGGGCATACTCTAAACTCCTATAAGTGTCTTTGGGGTGACTGTTACATTCCTTGCTCAGTTGATATCCTGGAGATCCACTGGGTACTATAATTATTATAATTGTGGGCCATAGCTGCCCTGTTTTGGGGCCATCTGCTCTTCTCACTTGAATAATATAGTTTGTCAATGGGCACACATAAATCACAGACAGGATAGTTTTCTCTCTTCCTGGCTTGATAAACACCAAGCACATTAAGAATTCAGCCTTGTAATTAAGCAGGGCCCAATCTCCATAGGCAAGTCTGATGCAAAAGAATTTGCAGCCAGGAGGAAGGGCTTTGTGTTGACCTTGGATGGCAGACATTACAATATGCTAGGGAATTGCTGCCCCTATGCTGTCCTCCTCTGTGACCTTAAATTATATCCTCGGGTTGTATGACTAGTAGGATCCTGGGCAATAAATTTGAAGTGAAAAGCCCTGAGGCTCAGTTTCACCTGTAAACTTTTCTATGTTGGAGGCAAGTGCTTTGTTGCCTACTCTAAGGAAGAACCAACTGGTGATACACAGTGATTAAACACAGTACACTTTTCTCAAAGTTCATGGGTGTGCTCTTGTACACCTGCCCTCTGTGTTGTGGTTTACAACAGGAGTACACTTTGTTGTTTCCCTCCTCTTTTTCTTGTCACAGAACCTAGAGCTCTGCAACATTGACTGCTCATGACTTTACTGAATCTCAACATGTGTGTGTTCGCTATGTGAAGATATTGCTGCGGTTCCTCTCTCAGCATCGAAGGACAGAATTTCTCTTGTTGCCTTCATGCTCATAGAGGGCCACTCACTAGGGCAGTGGTCAGCAAACTGTTTGAGGCCGCAGCGAGCCGCAGTTTGCCGACCACTGCACTAGGGTGTCTGACTATTTTCATATGAGAAGGACTTTTCCAATTTTAGCAATGAAAACTTTTCATCCTCAAACCCTTCAATCTTAGGCTTGATTGCTTCTCAGTTCAACAAATGTGAGATGGTTGCTGCCTGTTTCTCTGACAATTAAACTATTTATTTGATTCTGCTGGAATGCAACTTGTGTTCACCTTTGTACTATGCCGATCCGAGAATTTTCAAGCTGTATCTCACTAACCTCCAGGAGGCCATTGAGTGTCCTGCACAGGAAGTTGAGGATGTGAAAAGCTCTTCACTCATAGTTTTTAACCCAAACAGCCCTTCTGCCTTCTGTTTAAGACATTGACTTCTATGTAAGATTGACCACTGAAAGATGTTCTTTTGTTAAACAAACTTCAAGAACTATCATCCTAACTAAGTTACTCATAAATAAGCTATACCACATTTTTAAAAAGGGGAGGAATAGAACTAGCCTTTGATAAAATAGCCTTTTTCCTCTTCTTCATTGGGAGTAAAACCTACTATACTGGTAGTCGTATGTTGATCATTTCTCCCAACTGCCCTTCCTTCCAGAGCTTCTTTTTCGTGCTCTCTGATAGCACATGTTACTTTGTACGAGTTCACATATGAGCACTCCTCAGAATGTTGGAGATGGATTACTAGGTGAGCTGGTGAAATGCAAAAAAACAATATTAAAAGCTTGCCGTTTTCAAAATCTTTCTTAGTGTTCCCCAAATGTATGGTATCCTGTGGGTCAGCCTGGGTATAGGCATATACATAGGAGTTATTATAGGTTACTTTAATTATGAAAGGAATTTCTTACATAGCCATGAATCTACATTTTCTTGAAAACAATAATTATGCGTTGTAAAGAACATATCATCACACACACACACACACACACACACACACACACACACCACCACCACCACCACCACCACCACCACCACCACCACCACCACCACCACCACACCACACCACACCACACCGCACATACATACATACCATGTTTGGAAAGAACCAAACCTTGAGCTAGATCCTATAAGAGAAGCAGGATGAAGTGTCAAGGATCAGGGACAAATGGCTAGGATGGGGAGGATTTCTTGGGTTTGGTCATGAGAGAAAAGCTTAAATTCAGGTAAATTTGGGGAAAGGAACTAAATATTTCAAGCCAAAGGGAATTCAGAAAAGTAAGAAAAGCCATTAGAAACATGAAAGGGAGAACTAGCTTTAAGTCATTGACTCTGTTCCATTTTCCAGTCGTTCATTAACCGCCTGCCATCATGTGATAAGACAGCTCCGCAGGATCACGTACTACCCATGATTCCTATACTCATTTGGCTGTTTTCTCCCTAGGTTGTTCACTTCATTGTAATCTCTCAAATTTACTGCTTCACTTTTAATAAAATATATCCCAAAACTATATATTGAACGACATTGATTTGAAACACAAAAAGAGGTAGTTTTATTTATATGTGTGGCTTCTAGAGTAAAGTTAAATTGTGGGGATGGTGCTGATGTTCTCAGCCTCTTCAGTGCTGTCCCCCAGACACACTCTCTCTTTTCTCTTGAGCTGTTTCCTCGTTACATATTTTTTTAATTTTTTTCTCTGTTAAATTTATTGGGATGCCATTAATTGATAGCAATTACATTGTTTCCAGGTGTACAATTCTACATTACATTGTCTACACATCACATTATGTGCTCACCACCCAGAATCAGCTCACTTTACATCACTGTATGTTGTTGCCTCATTTCTTGGTTATCATTCTGCTTCATTTCTTCTCCTTGTATATGTGGGTTTTGTTTTGTTTTGTTTTGTTTTGTTTTGTTTTGTTTTTCTCTGATGTTCACTGAACTGTTATATGGCCATTTCTTTTCAGAGTAAACAAATAGGTAGGACAATGAGGAATTATTTCTGAATTGTGAGATAGTCAGTATTGTCAGATATTTGTGGAATGATGAGAAAACATCTGAGGAAATCTGTGTAGGACATTATTAATTGAAAAGAGATTGGCCACATCCCCAGATGAATCTAGAGTATTTTGGTGGCTTTCCTGGTATTATATTCTGTTAATTTCCAAATGTCCTCATGTATGTATATATGTATGTATGTATGTATATGCATTTTCCTAGTAAACCTGAGGAGTAGTCATGGGCAAAAAATAAAATGGACTTTGTCATGTTATGCTTCTACAAGGACACAGAGAAAAAGGATTTTACGTAAATATGCTAAGATAATTCTAAATGCTTTCAAAGTGTTGGGTTTAATACTCCTTGTGGCATGCAATTCCTGAGGGACATCCACCAAATCACTAGTGCTGGAGTGAATTGTCCCATCTAGTCCCCAGGAGCCTCTGACTGAGGTGACAGAATGCAGGTGTGTGCCAGTTCTGGACAAGAAACGTGTCAGCACACTATTGACATCACAAGCCAATTAAAAAACTCACCGAAGTTAATATTCTCACATCATAACAACATCTCCTATAAATTATTAAAGCCCACACAATTTATTAACCATGTTAGAGGGGAAAAAAGGAAGTTGAATCATGAACCCTGCCACTTAATGATTTATATTTTTGGTCTTCAACACATTGAGGTTTATAAATCATCCTACTCAACTCCAATGCACCAAGGAAAGTGCAGCGAGTCGCTAGTCATGCCCCGCTCTCACCAGTGACCACCTCCACATTGGGTGGAAGCATGCTCATTATTTTAGCATCTATCAGCAGCCTCTGTGTTTCAGACCAGCTGTGCCTTTTCATTATTATAATGCTTAAGCCTGGCATTGAATAAATATGATTTAAGGCTTTAGATGATGGACCAAAGCTTTTTCAGAAATAAATATTAAACTCATTATTGAGGCAGGGAGGCCACACCGACTTGCATTCTGTCTCAAGGCTTCTAAGTAAATCAAGATATACTTAGAACTCTTTTGCTCTCAAGTGTGGTCCACCAGCTTCATCACTAGTCTATCTTGATTATGTTTCATGTTTTGAAATAAATATGCTATTCCACTACAAGTGATATGCTTAATCTCCAGTGGTGCCATTGACTTGGGTGAGTCATCTAAATTCTCAAAGATTTGCTTCCTAATTAACCAATTAGGTTATTTATATTAAATAATCTCAAAATTTCCCTTCCAGGTTTAAAATTCTGATAGTCCTAGCGTGTAACTGCACATTGGGCAGTGAGTTCCCCTGTTGGGGGAGTTCCGGAGAGCCCTGTGCGTATTTGCTCTGGGCATTCTCTACTTTTGCCCTAAAATAGCTTTAAGAGTCCTGGAGCGTGTGCTCAGCCTGTCTTTCCCTTCTTGTCTGTGCTGGCTTTAGAGGAGGAGAGAGATTTCAAGAGGAAATGCACTACAGTTGAAGAAAGTAAGGAGTTAGAGATGTGTTAGAATCACGGAGATTCTGCTAGAAATGATGAGCAAATGTTGTAAAAACTTTAAGTAGGGGGATGCTGGGATAGCTCAACAGTTTGAGTGCTTGCCTCTGAACCACGAGGTCTGGGAATTGAGTCCTGGCTCCGGCCCATTCAAACCCACATACTGAACTGAGGTGCAGCTGGTAACCACTGGAATGGCAGTGAAGGTTCTCACTTCACATGCAGAGGCCCCCAGTTCACCTGCCCCTAGGGGCCCCACATCTACCCTTGCGGAATGAAACTATGTTGTAACTAACGATGTACAAGTATGGAGACTGCTCTGGGGCCTCCCCACTTCTCTCTGTCTCTCTGTCTCTCTCTCCTTCTCTCAAACAATAAAATAAATCTTAAAAAAAAAACTCTCTAAATATATCCTTTGAATTAGTTTATAATTCAAGGCCTTTGGTGACCATTTGGTCTGACTTCTTTGCTCATTTTCACATGAACCCTTAACAAGGGGCTTCTAGTCTTGGTCCATTCCCATCCCAGGCTGAAGTTCCCTGGTGTATAAACACTGCTCTGTGCTTTGGAACAGTCACTAGCATGTCAGGTTTTGAAAACAGTGTCATGTTATATCACGGGTCTAAAGTTAGTGATAAAATAAACATTGATGTGTAAATTAAAAAGGCATGCAAACACCAGTTGTTTTAATACAGTTTCTCTTGTAAAGGCGATTTGATACACATACTTTTTGGAATTAAAATAATAGACATCAATAACCCATGGACTGTACATTAAATTTGCTTTACAGAAGTAAACAAACATGCCTGCAATTTTTATACGGAGTCTCAAAACTTGGGAAGTATAGTTTGAACTTTAAAACTGTGTTATTTTAGATTACATTTGATAAATTTGCGTCAGTATTCCAGTCCTGTCACCTGAACGGAATTGTGGTTTTTCTTCCACTCAAATACACAACTTTGGGGATATCCCTTAAGCTTAATTACTTAGTTTTCCTACTTAAAAAAATGGAGACAGTAATCCTTAGTCATTTCATATAGGCGATGTGAGACTGAAAAAGATACCTTGTGAAAATTGTTTTTTAAACATTAAGTCAGTGTAGAAAGAAAAAATATTGTTTTAATTTTAATTAATATGAATAATGACTAAAACCAATGGAATCCTCAATTTCTAATCCAAGTAAAAAGGGAGAATTTTACTCATCTACTATGAACACCCTTCTCAGATGACATTTACACATTATTTTTCCTGTTTGAAAAGATTGTGGGATGGGTGGGATGAAGGAAGAAACTCAATTTTATCTCCCTCCTCTTAGAAACTGTATCATGTTACAGAAATCGCAGAAAACACAGTGGCCAAGGTTAATAATTTTGCAACTTGCTTGTTGATTAAATTCTGTATACACTTAGTGTTTTTCAATTATCTGCTAGGCTCCTGTTCATAGGCAGCTAGATGTGTATAGGAAGGATTTACTACACATAGAGAAATTATTTTTCAGTGTAGGTATCTTCCCCAAATGTTTGAGTGCTGAAACACGGTGAGGATGGTTATACTTGGAAAAATTAAGTTTAGGTATTTGTTGCCTAAGATCTTGGTACAATTAGACATTTGATTTATCGTAGAAGTTGAAGGACAATGTCCCACTGCAGGACAAAGGATTAAGCAGCCTTTACTAAAATGTAAGGTCCACTCCGCTGATTAGATAGAATCATTGAACCTTATGCTACCCTATCTGTACAATGGAATCCATAAGCGCCCTCCTAAAGGGGGAGGCATTTAGATGAGCTCTTTAAGACTTAGGTATTGTGTGTCCTGAATGAACATGAAAGGCTGGTTGGCATAAATAGCCATTCATTCTGTCAATGACATTAATTGAAAACTCAAGGGTGGATAAAGCCCCATTCTCATTTATTGAGTAAAAGCCACAAGAATACCTTCACATCTGTATGCAAATATTTCACAACTGTGAAAACTCACTACTACTGAATGATGCTAACATGAAGAGGCTGTCAAGTGGTGACACATGCACATGAGTGTACATTTTTCACATAACGTTTGCCTAACCATTTGTCATGTTTTTCTGCAATGCCCTTTAAATGTATTATGGCCCTTGTAAATACTAAAATTTGTTCTGGTGTCCTTGGAAATTGCATCCAATGGGACTGAAAACCTTGACAACATATTGTGGCAGGTATCAGTATGTTTACTGTGCAAAATACCACGCCCTGATATTTCTTCACATTCTGTAAAGGCTGTAGGTTTTGAATAATTTTATTATATGTACGGGGTAAATAAGTCTTCAATTACTGCCTTTTCAAAGAATACTTGTGTGTGTGTGTGTGTGTGTGTGTGTGTGTATTCTCTCTTTTCTGTCTATTAATCTACACCTTGAGCTCAAGATATGCCGTCTATGTTACTGTATCAGGGAATACAAAACAACTAAGGGCTTAGTTCCCTTCCTGGCCTCACTTTATACCACCTGTATGACTTTGGATTGGTAAATCTCTGAACCTTGCTGCACTTGGTTAGCAAACTGTCCTGTCCAACCCATGCTTCCTCAGCATTCACCTTGTACTCTGAAGATTGCTTAGGGTGAGCACTGTGACTAAGGGACTGAAGACATTTTTTTTCTGGCTTTGAGATGATTCTCAGTTTACAAAAAAGGAAGCTGGAAGTGCCCTAGAGTTATCTCTGGAGGCCAATTTCAATGGCAGAGGGCTGAGGGAGTTGATAAATATCCCAGCTTCTTTGTCCTTTGGTTGGGCTAATTTGAAGTTGTGTTCTACACCATCTTTCAGAGTTTTCCAGCAGAGTTCCCCAACTGAGCTCCAGTTGCCAAATTGCGAACTGCCTTGAAAACACACTTTTTTGTTGGCTTTCTTCCTTTCCCTGTCTCATGCCTTTCTCTGTCAGTGTTTCCTGAGATCAGTTCCCATATAAATTACTTGCAGTTGGATCCTTGTCTTAGAGCAAGCTTCTGGGGGAACCCAATTAAAGTAGTTAATTGTAAAATGAAAACAATAACACCTGTCCACACAGTTATTGTGAGGATCAAAATAGGTAATATATATACAAAGTGCTTTGAAATGTGTGAAATGCTAAATAAAGTAATATGTTTAGTTATTATTATTGCTATTTCTATGGTGTTTTTCAGGTTTTAATTCAATCATATAAAATATTTGCAAATATTCTTTAGTGGTGAACTAAAGGGAAAAATTGAAAGTACTAAGGTAAGAGAGGAAGTTGTTGATAAAGGGTAGAGTCTTAGCACCACAGGATAAATGGAACTTTTTACTACTACAGTAATACCACACGACACCCACATAAACCTCTCCCAAAAATGACAGATGTCAAATACAAAGGATTAGGAAACAGACTACTGTTTTTTCCCTATTGTCACTTTTCTAAGGAAAAATATCTTTTAACCTTTTGTTTGTTTGGAAAATATCTTTTCATTGTGTTATAATTTACATTTACAGGGCAGAGACTGTATTTAAAATCTTCATTTTGTACAGTGCTTTGAAAATTAATCATGTTATTCAAATATTTAGAAAAATAAGGCAAAAATTATCTTATTGACCAAAAACTGACAAGCAAGTGTCAGACAGAGGGAAGAGTTTAAGCAGCAGCAATTCCACACAGTAGTGTCTGTTCTCCATCCAAAAGGCAAGATGAATACTGAGGCAGTGAACTGAAGACAATTTAACCCTGTGTGTTACCTTCAAAGAGAAACTAATGTTGTGGGAAGTTTTTTCAAGAAGTAAAAAAATTTATGAGGCCAGAAATTTTTGTTGCTTGAGCTTGATACATTTTAACCATCTTACTTAGAAATCTGTCTAGGGGAAAAAAAAAAATATATGCATTGTTGAAGCAAAATGGGGGAGGAGATGATAACTTAGATAAAGAACAGTGGCAATATATTTAATAGTCTAAAGAGATGAAAGCAAATGCCAAAGCAATACATTTGTATTACAGGTTCACGCAATTATATCTTGCTGACTAAATGGGTTTTATTAACTGAGTGAAGAGTTGAGCACTTCACTTTAGTTTTGTTCACAACATAATTATCTTAGATATTAATGAATTGTGACCACATTTGCCCCAGAATTGAACATACCACAGCGCATATTTAGTTGTGGCATGTTGCTAACTGCCATATTGAAATAATGATCTTTTGTCATTGTTAATGATTTTAGTGAAATTTAGCACATTCTCAGCAGTTACAAGGATACTAATAGATCTGTCAATAGAGTTACAATTTAAAATATTCTTGAGATATTAAAATGGGCACATTGCTTACAATCTTGTGGCTCTATAAATATTTTTACTCCCATTTTTTTTCCTGGGAAGTCACAGTTAAGAAATTACCTTTAGGGGAAAGCCGGGACGGCTCAGCGGGTTGAGCGCTCGCTTTGAGGCCATGAGGACCGAGGATCGAATCCCGGCTCCGGCCCAGGCAGGACCCACGTGCTGAACTGGGGAGTTCCCACAGTTTGGTTCTCTAACTGTCTCTGTCTCTATCTCTCTCTCTATCTGTCAAAAAGTAAAATAGAAATAACTATGCACT
>PVKE010008182.1:0-48483 GCA_004027555.1 Craseonycteris thonglongyai | reverse complement strand
CCATATGCTGAACTGGGAGCTCCCCCAGTTCAGTTCTCTCTCTGACTCTGTATCTCTCTCTCTCTCTGTCAGAAACAGTAATAATAAATAAATAAATAAATAAGTAAAAGGTTAAAAAAAATTTTAAAAATAAATAAATAAATAAATTTATTGGCAGTATCGGTCTGGCATGAATTGAATTCTGCAAACAAAGAGTCCAGGGGAAGAAGCAGTTTCCTACAGTGCCTTATCTCTGGGCAGCATTACCTCCAACAATTTTGTTTTCTAATTTCATGTATTAAATCCCTCCTTACTTAAAATACCTCAACCAAACTTCCACTTTTCTGGTTAATTATATGGTATAACATTTTAACTAGCATTCCTAGAACCAGAGAACATGCTATGCTGGGAAAATTATTTTTCCAGATAAGTTTAAGACTTCTAGGACTAAAATATCAATTTTCATAAAAATTTTTACTGAATTATTCATTCATATGGAAGCCTTTCTTCCTAAACAGAGTACTAGCTAAAATACAAATTTTTCTCCCTTTCCTTTATTATCACCATTGAAAATTCACTGAGTATCTCCTTTGTTTTAGGTTCCATATGGAAGCTCTAAGAAGATATGGCATGGAACCCCAGGCTAAATTAGTACTGACCACAAGCAGATAATTAAAATTTCAGTTGCAAAAACCTTTACTAACAGTTACTAGAGATAGAGGTGATGATGACATGATTACTTTGCCCTAGACAATCTCACAGAAAAATATGGAAACAAATAAATTATAATAAGGAATTACAGATACAAAAACAGAAATACATACCAGGCACAGGATGTACATAAGGAGGGGTTATTGACTATGCATTGGGGGCATTAGGGAAGGCTGTAGATATGGGTTGAAATATAAACTGGATCTTGCAATATGAATAAAAATTTGTCAGGGAAAAAAAAAATGGCATTCTGGAGCGGAGAAAAAGCATGTGCAAAGACAAGAGTGGGAGCTAGTCTCCAAAGACAGGGGTGAGGTTTTCTGATAATTTCAACCCTTTCAGTTTTAAAATAGTATTTTCTTCAAAGTTTTGCTTAAGTCATTTATACATGGACTTTTCTTCTTAAACATATTACATGAAATGTATTTTTTTCTTCTTTCCATTATTCATTATCAAATATTTAGAGTACCTGTTGTCTTCTGTTATTATCTAGTATGTTTCTTGCTTTTGTTTACTTTACATGAATAGCACTTGTCACTGACATGGAGTGAGTTAGTAGTTTCTAACTCTGTTTCTAACTCTAGAAACAGAAGGTATGGAACATCAAGTGAAGTAAGGGCTGACCACAAGCAGATATTTTTAAGTTCAATTGGAAAAAAACTTAGTGTTAATTGCTACGGATACTTAGATAATGACAATATGGTTTACGTTCTCTGCAAGCTCTCATTGTAATAGAAACAGACCATAAACAAATAAATTATAATATGGCATTATGGATTCAAAAATAGAAATATGTACCACAGGCACAGATAGTCAAACAAGGGTGACTACACATGGAGGCATCGGGAAAACTTTACACAGGAGCTAAAATTTAAGTTGGATCATATTATAAGTTTGCCAGGTGAAGAAGGGAAAGAAGTTCATTCCAGTGGGGAAGAAGCACATGCAAAGGTAGTAAAGTGAAAAAGAAGACAGTATTTTTCAGCCCATATTTCAGTGCAACTGATGAAGTGTACAAAAAGTAGAATCATGTCATGAAACATACTTTATATAATCCTTAGGAGCTTGGGTTTTATACTATGATCAGAGGAGCAGAGAAGTCTCATAACACATTTGTATTTTAGAAAAATAATACTGGTAGCAATGTGAAGAATGTATCAGGAAGAGGAACTGGCGGCAAGACCAGTTAAGAGTCTAGACTCTACAGGAAGATTTAGGTGAGAATATCAATAGGCTTTGAAGTGAGGATTTGTAGTTGCCCATTATCCATACCACTAAGAACACAATCCTTAATTTCTAAATTCTAAATAGGCCACAATTAGCAGATCTTAATTTCTATTTGTGTTTTAACAGTAGCCTTGTTATTCAAATATGAATAGGAATTTTACAATTAAAAATTTTAATTGGGGGGAAAGCCGGGACGGCTCAGCGGGTTGAGCGCTCGCTTTGAGGCCACGAGGACCGAGGATCGAATCCCGGCTCCGGCCCAGGCAGGACCCACGTGCTGAACTGCGGAGTTCCCACAGTTTGGTTCTCTAACTGTCTCTGTCTCTGTCTCTCTCTCTATCTGTCAAAAAGTAAAATAGAAATAATAACTATGCACTGAAGACAAAAAGATAATTTCTCTCTATAAATGTGAAAAGATAAAAAAAAAAAAAAAAAAAAAAAAATTTTAATTGGGCCTTGGTTTTGATAGGTTACTCCAAAAAAATTTCAAAATTCTGCAACGTTTGCGTAAGATGAAATTCTAGAAATCTAAAGCCAGGTCATATTTTTTAAAAATAAGCTTTCAAGTATTTTGACCAAAAGAAAAGACATATATAAAGCCTATACAATATATCAGCTTTATGAAATAGCTTCTGTAACAATAGTTCATATTCTGCCTAACACTGAGTGAATCATGGACAATAGTGGGCAGAAGTAGGAAGCTAAAAATATTACCAGACATTACCTCTACTTCCTTAAAGTGAGCTCTACAATTATCTTGCAATAGCACACAATTTTGCTATTCTTAGGCAGGGTTATAATTTGTTAAATGAACTTTATATAAAGGTATTTTCAGAGTACTTCTGGGGGAAAAGTAGAATGATACAGTGGAAAAAACATAGTCCTTAGAAGAACTACTTGGACTGAGGTTCAAATTCTGATGCCTCCAATTGTTAGAGGTTATTGTATTACTTAATTTCTTTTAACCTGTTTCCTTATTTATAAAATGTTTACAATATACACAGACCAAATTTCTAGGGGCTACTACCATATGTATATTTCAATTGTGTATCTAAACCTAACATTAGGTTTATAAAACATACCTTATTCTGTAATACACCAAATAAATGCTTCTAAAATAATTTCCATTGTTCTTTTCTTAACTATACTATTATATCCTACTACAACGGATCCTATAAGTATATTAATGACATCAATGTGAAATTAATGGTATCTTATTAGGAGATATTTGTAAACCAAACAATTTTGAGCCTGCCATATTTTCCCCTCGTAGTCAAGAGGATCTTGAGATGCATTAACAGCAAGCAGTTTCTTCTTCCATCACTAGATAGATCCTTTCTGATATTATCTCTCCCCTTCCCTTTCCAATCCCCAATAAAAACCTCTCAATCCCACTACAATTTTCTTCAGGCACATCTCCTTCTTGCTCTACTACTAACTCACTCCATGTCAGTGACAAACAAGTGCTATTCATGTAAACAAAAGCAAGAAACACACTAGATAATAACTGAAAGGAAATAGTCATGGACTATATGATATTATTTTCCAATTTGCTACATTATGCATAAGACACAAAAGTTTCTAAATAAAATAAAATATTGCATCTTGTGTACCTATTATTTTAATGGTATACCTGTGTCACCAGTCTGCCACCCTAGACTATCAATACCTACTTCACAGCAGTGATGAGAAAGTAACATATGTAAAGATCTAGTATAAATGTTGATCCCCTTTGTTCATGTCACACGTATATATTTTTTTATATGTGCATTCATTCCATACTGCTTTCCTTGTTTCAGTTCTCAACATATAGATTTATACACTCAAAAAGACATGCTTGTTAGGGAAGATATTTGCACACCCATATTCATAGCAGTATTATTCATAATAGCCAAATGGTGGGAACAACTTATTCATTGACACACAAATAAATGAAATTTGGTATTTATATAACAGAATAATATTCAGCTATAAAAAGGAATTAAGTTCTGATAGATGCTACAATATGGATGAACCTTGAAAGCACTATACCGTAAGTGAAATAAGTCAGATGCAAAAGGACACATACTGCATGATTCCACTCATATGAGGTACCTAGAACAGAATTCACAGAAAATAGAATGTAGAATAGTGGTTACCAGAAGTGGGGAGAGAAGAATGAGGACTTAGTTGTTTAATGGGTACAGTGCTTTGGTTTGGCATAATGAAAAAGTTCTGGAAAAAGTGGTGATGGCTGCACAACAATATCTATGTACTTAATGCCACTGAGTAGAACACTTAAAAATGGTTAAAATTGTAAATTTTATATTTAACCACAAAACAATTTTTACAAAATAGCATGCTTTTTAAAAGATGTACATAGTAATGACACAGTACACTTGATCTACCTTAAACTGGGTGTGGCTAGAATCTCTGGATGAAAAGCAATGAGTAAGATTAGAACTGAACTAGGGTCCTAGGGGGTGAAAAAATCAGCAGATATAGTCAGGAGCCACCTTTAAGACTTGACTTTCTGGAACACATTTTAATCTGGGGCCTATCTCTCCAAATCACCCTCTTTTTGTCTTTTTCTACTGACACTACATATTGATTCCAACATAGGTTCAGTTTCAGCCTTTCCCCCAGAACTCTATCCTAAAAGTAAAAATCTATAGATGTTCTGAGGTAGTGGTTTTCAACAGGTGGTGATTTTGCCCCTCGGGAGACACCTGGCAATGTCTGGAGACATTTTTTGGTTGTCAGAAGGTGAGAGGAGGAAGGTGTGCTTACTGATTTCTAGCAGGTATAAGTCAGGATTGCCGCTAAACTTCACACAATGCAAAGCATTGGCTTCTTATAACAAAGAATTAACTGGCCCAAAACACCAGTAATGCTGAGGCTGAAATTCCTGTTCTAAGGTTTTACTAAGTTGTTTAATTTCTGGTAGAAAATTGATCATGTTAAAAGTTATCTCTTTTGCTTCTCTACCTTCTCTTCATTTACATACTTTATAGGAAAAGGCAAATCTAAGCACACGTGCTAAGAGTTGGCCTTTTGAAGAAACAGGATCAGTGGTGATGCTTTGATGACAAGTGGGGACACGTGAGAGGCTACTTATGCTGCCATTCTCTTCACCCCGGCCAATCCTACCCACGATATTCTATGCCACAAAGCAAGGTGACAAATAGAAGGGGGCAAGTTGTTGGGGATAGAGGAAAAACAAATAAGCCAAAGAAGCCAGGAAGGCAGGGCCCTTGTTGTTTGGATTGGATAATTCTTCAAGGAGGCCATTTGGATATGAGGAAATACCTATGAACCTAAATAAGGTTACAACAAAAATATTTAATTTAATTAAAAATTTAAATCATGGTGATGCCAGGATAGCTTGGTGGTAAAGCTCTTGCCTTGCAATCACGAGGTCCAGAGTCCAGATCCCAGCCCCGGCCCACGCAAACCCATATGCTGAACTGCAGTGCAACCGTAACCACCGAGATGGCTCCGCAGCGAAGGTTCTTGCCTTCCAGGAGGGAGGCTCCGGGTTTGGTTCCCACATCGCGTGGCCCCACACCC
The DNA here is from genome assembly GCA_004027555.1 of Craseonycteris thonglongyai. NCBI lineage: Eukaryota > Metazoa > Chordata > Mammalia > Chiroptera > Craseonycteridae > Craseonycteris > Craseonycteris thonglongyai. The sequence continues at coordinate 43,017 of PVKE010008182.1, read as the reverse complement.
ACCCTAGTAGTATGAAACCATGTCACAACTAATGTACAACTATGGAGATTGCTCTGGGCCCTCCTCCCTTCTCTCTCTGTCTATCTCATACCTTCTCTCAAACAATAAAATCTTTAGAAAAACCCAAACCATCATATATAGAAAATTTAAATCATGGGTTTTCCACAACTAAGCATACTATTTATAAACTCACCATACTATTTATAATTGCCTAAAATTTGCATTTCTTCAGAGGAACAGTAACCTAATAAGTGCATAATATTGTACTACTGTAACAACAAATACTTTTGCTTTTATTTTCTTCTTCAATGATATTAAATCACAACAGATCGTCTGCAGCAAGTTAACTCATTTGGTATAACTTAGGTATTTTGAGAAATTCATTAACATTCTCAGGCCACGAGACTATTAGGGTTAATTCATTATTATGGTACACATTGAAATGGTAATTTCTTACAAACATTTTAGAAAACTGACAGGTACATACTAAAACTGAATACATGTACAGCCCATGACACAGTAATTCCACTCCCAGGTATATACTCATATTCAACAGAAATGCACATATACACTCACCAAAAGGCATGTACAAGAATGTTTCTCCACAGTATTATTCATAATAGCTCTGAATTAGAACTTCCTCAAATGCCCATTATGTTAGAATAAATAAATTTTGGATATAATAAAATGAATAAATTAATCGAATACTATTCAGCAATGAAAATGAATGAACTACAAATACATATAACAATATAAATGAATCTCACTCTGGAAGGTTGAATAATGGCCTCCAAAGATATCCAGGATCTATACCCAGGAGCCTGTGAATGTTTCCTTACTTAGCAAGAGACATTGCAAATGTGATTAAATTAAGGGTCCTGAAATGGGCAGATTATCCTGGATTATCCATGTGGGCCCTAAATGCAGAGGCAAAGGAAGAGTTGACTGCAGAAGAGATGATGTGATGATGAAAGCAGTGGCTTTACACATGGAGAAAGGGAACACAAGCCAAGGAATACAGGCAGCCACTGGGAGTTGAAAAAAGGCAAGAAAACAGATATTCCACTCAACCTCCAGATTTAGGAACCAACTGTGCTTTTACCTTTACTTTGGCCTAATGAAACTGACTTTGGACTTTTGATCTCCAGGACTACAAGAAAATAAATCTGTGTTGTTTTAAATCACTAACTTTGTAACAATTTGTTACAGTGGTATCAGAAAACCAGTCCACTCATAAATGCACAGCAAAAGAATATGTTATATATAATTGCATTCACATAAAATAAAAGACAAAACTAATCTATGATTTTAGAAGTCTGAATGAATAGTAAGTTCTCCTGGGGAGGAAGAAGATAGTGTTAAGACAGGGGTAAGAGGAAGGCTTCTGGCATGTTCATAAAGCATTTGATGTCTTAGGCTGAGGGCTGGCGATGGAATATGCTTAATTTGTGAAAACTTTTAAATTTGTGTACTCTTCTACATGTATGGTATACATAGTTTTAAAATTGATGCCTTTTCAATACTTATCACCATGATATTCTGCTGAACAAGATAGATACATGTATATTCAAGGAGATGGGAAAAATATATACTAAACAATAATAAGTTTATCTCTCAAGAACCCTAAAGATTTGTCTCTCTGCAAAAGATTATCAACAATATACATAACAGTGACTCTTAAGTGCTAAAAGTAAAACATTGCTTAATTAGCTTTGTTATACCTGAACCCTAGGACTATAAATTACAAAAATACAAGTAAAACCACATTTTCCAAAATAAGAGTAAAAAAGGAGAAAGTCAGGTACTATACAACAAATAATCAAATGTCTGAGGCCTAGGATCATCAAAACTAGCACAAATGTTAACAGAAATTTTCTGCTGTTAATCTGTGTAGATCATTAAATATAAAAACAATTTATAAAACATATCAGAATTTTATTGCTTGAAGAATACAGCATATGAAATCACAAGAATGTCAAAATGCAAAGTCACTAGGCTTCAAACATATAATACATTATCAGATGCAGTAAAATATTAATTAACCTGAACTCTGCATCAGAAAAAAAAGGTATGGAAAAATATCTAAGTTGTTTATTTAAGAAACAGATATACTTAAAATAGCAAGTATAAGGATGTTACAGTACAAATTAGAAAAGCAACACTATTAACTTATTGTTTCTTAGACTAGACTACCTTTGGTACTTAAACTTAAAAAAAAAGCAAGCCCTTCTATCTTGTCCAAAGCACTTCATAGATACAACATCAACCTCAACTTAAAACATTCAGCAAGATTAATTTTCCTGTGGCATGGGGGAAGTGTATTTAATAAATGTATGATGATATTTCACTTTTTCTAGAACTGTAAAATATGATCGTTAAGAACTGTAATACTTGTAAGCTTTACTTATTTAGCTCTCCAATTAAAACTGGAATCCTGGCAGCTGTGATCTATCCTTGGGTTTGGTAAATATAGAAATTTAAATGATTTGGCAACTGACATAGGAATTTAGATTACTTCAGACTACCTTAAGTGGCTTTTCCATTTTGTTTCCAAAATACAAACAAGATGCCATTTCTTCAACACACTGAATTCCTATAAAAATCACCATCATACTTATTAGAACCAAATTAAAGCTTCTTCCTTTTAACAAGCAGGTTGAAACTACTTTTTATGTTTCATATAGGGTTGGTCATTTATGACATGCTTTTTTAAACTAAACAAATCATTTTTTAAAGCTATCACTCAATTATGATGGAAACAATAATGCCACTTCAAAGGAAGCATTGGACACTCTAGGCCATCTAGTCAAGAAAATGTAAAAGTAATGCTAAAAACAAATTAAGTAAACTATAAATTACAAAAAAAAATCCCTCTTTTATAGCAAGCATGCTCATTAACTTTCATTTCTTTCCCCCAGCAAAGGATTGAATATTCATGAACCTCAGTTAAACCAATGAAACTTAAGCAATTGTTCCACAAGTTCCAATAAACATGGATGGACTAAGCAAGTAATACTATTAATAATTACTGGAGTGAAATAGTAAGAATCATGACAGTCCTCAAAATTGGGCAGCCTTTGAAATGTAATAGTGTAGCTCAAGATGAATTATGCCACAATAAAGCAGTAGTTTTTACTTCTACATAAAACAAAAACAAAATAAAAAACATAACCCACCAAATTTATACTACTACTAATAAACACATTCCTTCCTAGTTTTTGAATGTCTTCCTTTGAAAAAATTTTAAACAAGTATATTTATCTGAGCATATATAGAAACAAATATATGTATATATATAATGCCTGTATATATACTCATTTTAAAAGACAAAAAAATCAGATATTACATAACTTGTTTTTTCACCAACCTGATCTAATGTCTACTGCACCACACAGCAACCCCCCAACCCCCAATAATTTAAAATTCCCAATTTTAAGTAGTTAAAAGGGCAGAGGAAATGCAAACGCAGATTTAGAGTTTATATATAAATTTCACTGTATTTTTATAAACTTGAGTTTTCTGTAACACTGTTTATTGATCAAATAAAGGACTTACTGCTATCTAAAATCTCAAACACCATTAAAAATTCAAAGTTGATATTATACTGAACCTTAAATTTTCAATAGTTCAAAGAGAGTTTTTACATGAATAGCACACAATAGATGTAATTTAACGGCAAACATTCCTAGAATACCAATGGCAAGTCCATCAAGATGCATACAAAATTACAGATAAGCATTTCTTCCACTGTTTTCTTGTGCAGGGATAAACATTTATAGAGGAGATAGAACCTCAGCTGGTGAATTTTAGATATCATCATCATCTTCTTCATCCTGAGAAGATCCTGCCTGGTTAGATGCACTGGCTGATGCAGCTGCAAGCTGTGCTTGTTGGGCAGCTTGCTGCATTTGAAGCCATTCCTGTTGAGCCAATTCTGCTTGTTGCTGTCTAGCCTAAACACCAAAAACATAAGAACAAATAATAATTTTTTACTTTGGTTAAATGTGGATTAAGCCAATTGCAAATTTAATCATTATCAAATTTAGATATTTTCCAATCACTATATAATTGTACATCTGGAGACCAGGAACTCTCTAACGTTGCTTCTCTTATAGATAGTCCCCTTTTATGTCACATAATTTAGGACCTTTGGTTCAACTGAAGAAGCTGAAAAAAGCTGACAGAAAAAAACACAATTTCTCTTTAGTTTCTTTAGCTGTTTCTTTCTTCCTTTTGCTTCACTTGATTCTTCTGTCCTTTCAACTTATAATTTTGATGTAAACATTTTTCAGTTTACAAATTAGGTAGTTTAAAAGCTTTCTAGCACAGTATTCCTAACTCTTGGGGAAAAGTGCTATACATGAATGCCATAGCTCCCTTGATGTTTCTTTTTTGAGTTTCTAGCACAGCTAATGATTTATACATCTCTCTGTATATACATCTCTCTTTTTCTGTCTTTCCCCTCTCTCTATAAATACACACATGCACACACACAAACACACACACACACAACCTTCCTATATATATATTAGTGAAAAGACACCAAGGACTGAATTTAAGTGGGATAGTTAAAATCCATTCATTTGATATATCCTCTATAAAAACCACAAGATTTTAGAAACCAAGATACATACATATGCATACATGCATTGTTGCAACAGCTAAGATAGATCCCTTACATGTACTATTGCAATAGCTAAGGCTCCTTCCCAATTTCATCCACTAGCAGAAAAACTACAAAAAGGGAAAAATAAGTCTGTTCTTGAAAAAATCATATAATTTCCCATTAACATTTACCAAAACAATGCTGTGTGCCCGTCTGCCTTTTTCTCATAGTTGTTCTTTAAGCCTAGTTCATACCCTCCTTTATGTATGACCAATTCCTAGTCTTCATTTAAAACACAAATCAGTATTCCTTGGCCCTTCAAGGTCATATTTTGTGCTCTATTTCTATGCAGTAATTCTCTATGCATTCCCATACCTATCTACTTTGTTCTCTAATTTCTTCACTAGACTTGAGATTGAGACTGTTTTCATATTCATTATTGGATTCCCAACACATAGGCCCCCAGCATTTTCTTTTTTTTTATAATCTTTTTATTTATTTATTTATTTTATTGTTTTTGACAGAAAGAGAGAGACAGAGAGAGACAGAGAGACAGAGACAGAGAGAGAGGGAGAGAGATACAGACACAGCATTTTCTGAATGAATGTGTTATGGGCAAAATGTGATGCTCAGCATAACCTCTCATGCTAAAATTTTACCATGTACATTCCTAACTTTTCTTAATAATCTATCATGAATTTATCATCCAAACATTTCTAGATGAGAATTCTAATCAGGTCATTATTATACTTAAAAATAAATCATTAAATTGTTACCATTTAAGTCTTAATTTCTCAGCCTAGAGTTCAAGGTATTCCAAATTACTGCCTGCATCAACCTCCCTCTCTAATCTTTTTTTTTTAAAGATTTATTTTTTTGATTTTTGACAGAGAGAAACAGAGAGAGACAGAGAGAAGGGGGAGGGCCCAGAGCAGTCTGCATAGTTGACATTAGTTTTCCATATAGTTTTACTCCACAGGTGGGCACAGGGCTGCGCAGGGCAGGAACTGGGCCGGGAGCCTCCCACATAGGCCCCAGCAAGAACTGAACTGGGGGCACACCCCAGTTCAGCATGTGGGTCCGCATGGGCCGGGACCAGGATTCGATCCTCGGTCCCCGGGGCTTCAAAGCGAGCACTTAACCCGCTGAGCCATCCCAGCTTTCCCACTAATCTTTTTTTTTGTAACATGTATTTTGTGCTCCAAAAAAAGTAGAACATAAAATGTTTCCCAAATATACACTATCCCTTCCATTTTTGCTAACTTTACTCATGCTGATATTCATTCTATTAGAAATTTCCTGATTATCACTTACTGAAATTATACTTTCTTGAAGTCCAACTGAAACAACTATTTTTCCACTAAGTATTTTTCTGATTCCTCCCAGTATCATTCAGGGTCTAATCAAGAGACAGAAGTGACACTAGTTAGGGGAACAGAAAGAATTTAATATAAAGAACTGTTAAACAAGTATAAAGTTGGTAACTAGGTAACTGAAAAGGCAAAAAAACCCCACTAAGGTATCATGCAGGTGGCAACCATAGAAAGCAACATCCGATCCTAAAACTAGGGGAAGAAGAGAAAAGGTTGGAATTTTTTTAACTTAGAAGCTTAGAGGAGCAACCCATGGAAATGACACACAGATATCTGAACAAGGGGCATAGATTGACTGGTACTAGAACTTCTGAGCTTGGAGGGCCCCGAAGTGTGAGACTCACATCCCTGAGGAAAAGGATGAATGTTCAGGCTGGTTCCATAATCATTAGAGAAACTGCAAAGTGGACTCAATCCGGCTAGAGGAGAAAAATGATGCAGCCAGGATGAAAATGCATTGCGAGGTGGCTCAAAGGAACTTGAAATTAACATAAGTAAAAGAAAAAAGCCCAAGTGCCACCTTCCTGCTCCAGTCTGGCAATCTCCCCTAGAGCCTCCTGGCAATAGGCTAACAATAGTCAGCTAGAGAAAAATGAAAATGTGGTTTGGAAAGTAGGAGGCTCTGCCACAAAGTGGAGCATTAAAAGGTGAGTTTCACACTAAAATAACTGTTTAGTAACTGGCACACTCCTATATTACCAAAACTGAGTGATGTCTCTGTACTTGGGATCTCTTTATATCTTCCTCATGCAAGTAGTCAGTCTCATATAGCAGTTGTTACTGTAACTACATTATACCTCCCCTACAGAATTTTTTTTTGTTTAGGAAATTACAGACTAGGTATTCTAATAACTACTTTTACCCATTTTTATAAAGAAATATGGAAAATAGTGATTCTAACACACAGGCACATTTACTTTTATGGCAGGAACACCAGAATTCAAAATAGATAGACTAAGAGTTCTTCATAAAAAACAATTTAAGAGTTCAGAAGAAGCTTGTAGGGGAAAATAAGTATGTAAATTTACCAACTTAAGAATATCTATTCGGTGCCCTAATTAAATATAAATAGGTATAATTTTGTAGCACAAAAAAATTCAAGTAATTTCATGTCTGTACAGAGGTTTTATATCACAGTTTATTCAGTGATATGCAAAGACACGGTACTGGTTCTTGTATATTTAAAATTTAACTGACCTTTAGGTACTATGGCCTCATATCAGCTCCCATACTTTTATCTCTGAATATATTGTAAAAGCATTCTTATGTCTTTAAAATCATTGTTAACTGATAAATTCTATTTGTATTCATTTCCACAAATTAAAATTTTCAGTGGTACTCATTTTAATTTCCTTTTGCCCTCTTGCCTTCTACCCAATCCATCCCAAATATTTTCCTTCTAAAATAGGTGTAAAAGAGAAGTAGACATATACTTCCTAATTCATTCCATCTTTTGAAAATTTTCATTATATTCTAAGAGTCTCACTCCTACTTACTAAAATGAGTTATTTATAATTTATAGTTAACTTTAATCTTAATTTTTAATGTTTCCCCCTTTCCAAATATTTGCTGCTAGCAGTGAAAGACAGCTTCAAATAAGGCCACTATTGTGCTAGTATTTAAAATAAAGTCAAAGATGAAGTGAAAGTGATGAAAAAGATGTTATATTTACTTATTAGTTCCTTTTATATTTAGGACCTAAGTACTTTGTGCTCTAGGAAAGAAGTACTAGGCAGATGATACAATTTTACCTCTCTGCTGATATTCCTCACTAGAGCAAAGAATCTTCACCCTTAGGTCAAGACAAGAAAAAATGGTGATGGGGAGAGGAAAGAAAAAGCAGGTGACAAGGAGAGAGAGGTAAAGACAGATTTGGCAGGCAACCAATTATTTCTTTCATTCATCTTTTTGTACTGGAAAGGATAAAGCATGTTCTACTTTAAAGTTTCAAAATAGGGATGCCAGAATAATGTAGCACAACTGGTAACTGCTGGGATGGCTCAATGGCAAAGGTTATGACCTCCCATGCAGGAGGTGATAACCCCCAGTTTGGTTCCTGCCCCATGTGGCCCCACATCCACCTGTATGGAATGAAACTATGTCACAACTAATGATGTACAACTAGGGAGACTGCTCTGGGCCCTGCCCTCTTCTCTCTGTCTCTTTCTCTCACCTCTCAAACAATAAAATAAATCTTTAAAAAATAAAAAAGTTCCAAAATAAATTTAAGTAACCAAAATGGTGGCTAGAACATTAGCATGGTATTGTAGAAAGAGCCCATGTTTTGGAGTTAGAAGAGTCTGAATTGAGATTAGAATACTTCCTAGCTGTATGAATATACCTGTTTTATTTAACTAAATCCTTCCCAGTTAACTAAGCTCCGTAATGATAGGAAACTAAGTCCCCTTTGTATACTGTTGTAAGCCTAACACCTATCACTATGTCTGATAGTGAGGACTTTAGTAAATAACTAAAGAATAAACTTGATCTCATGCAAGTTTCTCCAAGTCTGTTTCTTAATATGTAAATAGGTATAATAAAACCTACATTGTTCATAAAAACTCTGCATAGTATATAAAGTGTCCAGCAGAGTATCTTTTTCCTTTCATCAAATATTTTATTTGGTACCTTCTAGGTGATTTGCAAAAGCAGAGAATCAATAACTGAAAGCCGTTAATGGTTTCTGTCTTTTTAACCATTGCTCCTTCTTTGTTGCCTCATATTTATATGGATTATAACACTGTTTGCATGTGTTCATGCCTGCCTCAAAGGCTTTCCCTCTTTAGTACTTATCTCATAAATTGTTGTGAGGATTAAATAAAACAATACAGGTAAATTACTTGGAAACATAATTAACACATAGTTAGAATTCATTAAATGTTAGTATGTTTTTATTTTCTTATTAGTTTGAATGCCATCTGGTAACTAGTGCCTGATAACACTTAGAATTCAAATGCTTTTGATGTAAGCTGAACTGGCTATTTCGGCTACAAAGAGATCAACTATGGTGCTAAACCAGGAAGAGATGACCTAAAATGATACTTCCTAGTTCTAATGATAACTACAATAACTGGTAGGAAATTTCACTTCTATTTAACCCAAAACTGCTCTACAATCTCAAATTAGAAGCCAGATCTTAGTTGAGAAGTCAGATCTTACTAGGGAAAAAACAGCCTCAACTTCTCCACTCCTTTTTTTTTTTTTTAAATAGAGGAATATTAGTACTTGGAGGCTAATCCTTCACAGGCTAGGTTATTAGAACTGTAACAAGTAAAAATGAAGAAAAGTTTTCTCCCTTTCACTGCTCCATTGGCCCTTGAAACTGTTTTAAGATTAGAGTGTTTTAAAGGTGTATTAAAGATCTAATTTAACTACAAAGTAGATGTTAATCACATTTTCCTTATATGCCACTCATCATAAAACTTGCTGATAGAGTATTTTCCCACTAGCCCATCATTTTAAATCTTAAGAATGTTTAGATAACTTTCACGCTTTAAAATAGTTATTCTGTCTAAGAAAACATCAAAGTAAAATATCAGTAGTTGATTTGGAGTTGTTCTCTTTAGAAAACAGGTTGCTGTAAATATTTACTTTTATATGAAGTAAATAACTGGCCAAAAAGAGTCAAACTGGCCATCTCTAAACATCAAACTCTATGATCAAATAATCAACCACAGAAAGAACATCCTCTGGGGTACACTGATTTAGGAAATGATTTCAGAAACCAATCAGATTCTATTAGCATAAAGGGTAGGATTCAGGTGAAACTAATTTAAAATGTATTACTTACTTTTGGATTACTTACTTTTGCAAATAATTCCTGTTGCTGTCTCAGTAACTCTTCTTCAGGAATGCCAAGGTTTTCCAAACGAGAATTGGCCTTTCTTCTTTTTAATGCTACAGTTTTGCATTCTTGTAAGACTTCTTTTACTTCACTTATATAAGAACCAAAGCCCAAACTTTCTAGTGCTGGGGAAATGAAAATATGAAAGAGTGATAAAGCACAGCTATTCCCCACATATGGAACTTTGAGTTGTTTTGTGTTAGTTTACGAGGGGGAGGTTGTTGTTTCCTAATAATTTTGCTGATTTTATAGTTGCACAGTAATTATCTGGATGGCTAAGACAAAATATTTTATTAACTTTTAAAATATCAGATTGCAAATTAGTTAAAACTTAAGAAATATTTCATGACATAGACCTTCACTTTTCCTTCCTTTCTAATTTTTAAGAAACCAAAGCATTTCCTGTAAGGAAAAAAAAGTTCAATGTAAGAACATGTGGTTTTAGTAAGAAAACATTTTTCCTATACCACTCAAAGCAAATTAAACATTAATAAGTCAGTCACTTTCTTAAAGAATACCAAAAAAGCAAATATTTGGCATATATTTGTTTATAACATATGCTATGCCATTGACATAGAAATAATAGGGTAGTAAAACATGCTCTAAGTTTCAATAGGATAGGATAAAAGGATAGGTAAGTTCTTTTGTCCACGATGCCAGCAGGTACCATTTTTAACAAAGACACTCAAACTTGCAGGTTTAAGAAATACTGGTAGAAATAATTTATGAAACTCAGGATTTATATTCAGCCAACAAATTTCCCTTGAAAGTAAAACTTAACAGTAAGCACTATTAAAACATTTCAAGTGATGTGGCAGAAAAACTGGGATACAGGAAGTTTGTAATGGAGGAAGCATTAACAAAAAAATTATCCCTTTTTCCCTCACATTTTGAAAATTTTATAAGAAAGTAATGCACTCTCTAAATGCTTTCTGAAATCCAGAAAAACAAGGCATTAAAATTTCCTTTCAGCTCATAGAATATAAAATTATATTTTACATTTTTCTATATGTTGACAGTTTGAATCTCAACTTTATTTCAAACGTTAAACTAGTTTCACCAACCTTTAATCTGACACCAAAAAGCAGAGTACTATTACCTGAATTTTAATTAAATTCACTTACTGACTGACCCCTCTTGCCACCCCCAAAAACTTCAGTAAGACATTATTCTGAGTTTTCTCTATCAAATTAACCACTGCAGACTTTTAGTCAAGAGGGGAAAGAGTAAATAAACACTGCTTACATCCTCCCATGAAAACATCAAAATTACAACTAAATTACAGAACCACCACCCTTTAGAACCACTTGAAGACTAACTTAACATAACTTCTATAACTAAACATATAGAGAAGAAGCCAGCCAAGACTGGTAGGAGGGTTGGAGCTACAAAACAGGGCTGGTGCCACACCCATCTTTAGTAGTTAAAAATTGGAAGGTCCCCACTGAGGAACGAGGGCTCTCAGTCCCATACGTGGCTCCTCAGCACATAGCACTGGTGCCAGGAAGAGCAGTCCCCACACCTGGCTGTGAAAATAATGGGAATTCCATTTGGGTGAGATGAACAGCTGCTGTAGACCCAGGTGTCCTCTTACAGGGCCCAAGCACAGACTCACTCACAGACACTTGTCCCAAGGTCCAGGGAAAGGACAGCAGATCGAAAAGCAACAGGGACATACAAGAAGACCCGAATTGTCTGGTTTCAGGATGAGGGCTGGAATAGCAGCTCCTTCTAGGACTAAAGTGCTGCAAATGCAATTGTTCCTCTGTTGAGTCGTACCTCCACCCAGGTGGCAGGCACAGGGGGACCCAAATGAAAGTCTCCATCAACTTGATTAATACTGGTCCTGTACCACCCTGGTAATTCTCTGAGACCCCACTTCACCCAATTCACATGCCAGCCGGTATTTCTTTAAGAGGTTAATCCACACACACATGGCCAGCATGAGCCTGTGCTGCAAACTTTCCTAAAATCTCTCAAAGGTCCACAAACCCCAAACAAGCAGAAGCTGGCCTCAGCATGCCCTGTACCTCTTGCTAAGCTACCTCAAGCCCAACACTAGTGGCAGCTAACCTCAGTTCACAACATAACCACTCCCAGGTATCTCCAAACTTAGCACAGGCAGCTACCAACTGCAGATTAACTTGTAGCTCCTACCAACTGGCCCTAGGCTGGGCACACACAGCAGCAGACCTTGGCCTGCACAAAAGCCCCACCCAAGAGGCCCCAGAACCAACACACCTAATGCCAGCTTCATACCACACCAGAGCACTACCCAAGTAGCACCACTGATGACACACCCACAGGGTGAACTAAGCAAACACGAGAACCCGGTTAGAGCAAATCCCAGTCTATGGGGTCAGCTCTGGCACAACAGTTTGTCTGCTAGAGTCATGGCCAGTCCTCACAGCCAGTCAGGCTGAGAGTCAATCCCACCCACTGATATGCCAACAGCAACCAAGGCTCAACTACAACAGGAGAGCACACACAACCCACACAAGAGACATACCCTAAGCACCAGGCTCAAATGAACCAGGAGACTGCCTCAGAGGCCCAACAGGACACTTACTATATAAGGCCACTCTGTCAAGCTGGGAGACAAAGCAAATCTACTTAACACAGAGAACAAATATAGGGAGGCAGCCAAATGAGGAGACAAAGAAACGTGTTCCAAATTAAGAGAGCAGGACAAAACTCTGGGAGGGGAGTGGGGAGCAAACAAAATGGAGGCAAGCAATCTGCCAGACGAAACACTGGTTATAAAGATGCTCAGTGAATTTAGGTAAAGAATAGATGATTTCAGTGAGAACTTGAACATAGAGACAGGAAACACACAAAAGAAACAAAATGAATACAATAACTAAAATGAAAAATATATTAAATGAAATCAACAGATTAGAAGCAGAGGAGTGAATCAGCAATTTGGAAGAGAAGGTAGAAAAAAAAAAAAATACCCAATCGGAACAGCAAAAAGAAAAAAGGAGTTTTAAAAATGAAATAGCAAATACCATAACTTCACTTGGTTGAGATCACTGTCCAATACCTGAAGGGAATTGCCCACCTCTTCTAAAGGGATGATGTCATGAGAGGGGACTTTGAGCTGTAGGCCTGATATTGGCAGATCACTGAGCTGGGGGTATGCCAGGCCCAGGACCAAGGTTCCCTGTCTCCTTCCAGTCTTGGGCTCAGCTTTGTCATTTCTTCACCATGTGCATTGTCACAGGCACTGCCCAACATGCAGCAATCTACTAGGGCCAGCTGGACTAGTTGTTCTGGGTCTCTAACGCCCCATCCATAATGCAGATGCCCTTCCCTAACACCAAGGAAGATGTGATAATGCCACAGTGATAGGCTTACTACTTGATGTTAGGCAGAGATGTTTCAGATGTTTTCTGTGAGGCAACTGGGCCTGCAGCAGGCAGACATGGTGCCTCTCGGGCATCAAACAGAAGACTATTTCTCAGACCCTGAGCCCAAGGATGTTTTAAAATAATTTCAAACAGATCTAGAGAACAAGGAAAGGGAAATTATGACCTGGAATGAGCAGCTAGACAGTCCCTATGAATAACTAAAATTGAGCTGCATAGAGAGCAGTGCTGTTATCTGAGCTCTAATATGCTGACCTTTCAAAGACCATAGGCCAATCCAGAGTTAATATTTTCCTCTTGAGTTTTATGTTTTCTAGGATCTGAGTTGTTATGGCTCTATTTTCTTCTCTACCTGAGTTCCCTACCTGAATATACCCCTAACCTGAGGCCATGGCTTAACTTCCAGGTCATCTAACAGAATGATCATTGACTTGAAAATATATTCCTTAGAGAAATCAACTATTTACTCCTGTAGCCCTCTTCTGCCTCTGGAAAATTTTGTCCTTTCTATTTATTATAAAATCATTTCAGAATGGATTTGCTAATATGATGTGATATAGATGTTAAATTTAAATTTTTTCCCATTGAAATAATTCCTTTTGCAGCAGTTTATTGAAGAGGCCATCCTCTCCCACTGATTTATAATGCTGATGACATAAATCAAGGTGCCATATCTGAATGGGGGGGGGGTATTTTTCTAGCATTTTTATTCCATTCAATGTGTCAACACCACATTGACATAATTATTACAACTTTATAATTAACAGTCTTTCATAACAATTATAACTTTATAATTAACTTAGCATCTCATAAGACATATTCATTCCATTTTCCTCTAGAGGTATCTTGGCTTTTCTTGGACTTCTAGCCTTTCACATAAATATTACAATCTGCTTAACATTCTCCAAATAAAGCCTAATAAAGCCTGTGATTTTTCTTTTTAAGATTTTATTTTATTGAGAGAAGGTGTGAGAGAGAGAGAGAGAGAGAGAGAGAGAGAAGTGGGGAGGGCCCAGAGCAGTCTCCATATTTGTACATCATTAGTTGTGACATGGTTTCATTCCACACAGGTGGATGTGGGGCTACGTGGGGTGGGAGCTGAACTGGAGGCCTCCGCATAGGTAGTGAGAAACTTTGCCACCAAGCCATCCCAGCAGTTACCAGTTTGAGCCGCAGTTTAGCATATGGGTTTGCATGGGCCGGTGCCAGGATTCGACTTTTGGACCTCATGGTTGTAAGGCAAGCGCTCAACCTGTTGAGCTATCCCAGCATCCCCTCCTGTTGTGATTTTCACTGGGGGAAAAAATTAACCACCGCACAATTCTTGACCTCAAGGAGCTTGGGGTACAGTGGAAAAGTAAGTGACGATTAGGTAGCCTGCATTTTTTTAACTTGAATTGACCGATTATTTTTTAAGTGTCAGTGCTAGAAGCCAATGTTTTTATGTTTTTTCTTTTTTAAAGGGACAAGCATAGTAGTATATTTTCAGTAAGATTGAATGGAGACAATACCAAAAGAAACCAAGTGAATGGTTTATGATTTCGTGCCACATTCTAAAGAAAGCCTTATTTCCTTAGCCCTACATCAAAGTCCTTCAGGATCTAGTCCCACCCACCTTTCCAGGTTTATTTCTGCCATAATTACATCCCTGCATTTGTTTACTAAATCTGACTGCTCGATGTTTCCCAGCAGGTACCAGTTTCCCACATTCATGCTTACCGTAACGTATTCAAGACCCAGCTCAAACTCCATCTTCAAATTAAGCTTGCCTTAACCTCCTAAGCAGAAGTAATCTCCCCCTTTGGAATCAGATAGATGGAGAATTTGAAACTTGGTTGTCACTGTATATGTATAACCTTGGATACATGGTTGCTTAGCATCTCTCAGCTTCAGTGTCATCTCTAAAATAAGAATAGCATTTATTTCATAATATCTACCTACAACCTGAAGCAGTGTAGCAGTTAAGCATGCAGGCCAAGGACTGACTCCCAGCTCTGCCTCATATTAGCTGTGTCCCTATATAAGTTCCTTCACCTCTTCCTCTAAAATAAGAGTAACAGTACATACATCTTATAAGATCAGGTTGCTGTGAAAAGTAAGTGATTTAATATAAATAAAGAGCTTAGAACAGAGGCTGGCCTATATAAGGAACAAAATAAAATAATTCACTATTATATTTGTATTGGTTTTAGGGTTGTAGGAATGAACAATTAATCTAAGGTATTTAACACAATGTCTAGTACATAAGAGTCACTTAACTGACTTGGACTATTTATTATTCTTTTTTTCCTCTTACATTTAAAAGAGTACCCTAATAAGTATATAGGACCTAAATAAATGTACAGATATACATTACTATACCTAAATTCAAGTTGAACAAGTACATTTATCACATAAAATATTAAATTTACAAAATCAACAAATCAATACAATGGTCAGACAACTCTTCAAAATGTCATAAATAACTAGACATTAAAAAAAATCTATTCTGAACTACCTTTAATCACAGAGGGTTTGGGTTAAAAATTAACAAAAACAACAACTTGCCTTTAAAAGCACCTAAGGTTGAGAACATTGCTTTCAAAAAAATTTGCAAGTAAATTCAAGGTTAATATTTAATATTATTGAATGAGCTGCTACATACAAGTACAAATAATGTACTCTCAATGAAATGGTTTATCAAGATTAGTCATAAATTTAATTTAAAAACTGCATTGAGTTTAATCCAAATTTTAAACACATTTTGGCTAACATACTAATAACTGAATATGATATCTTCTAAACAGGGAGATATTTTACATCATTTGTTATCCTGTAATAGTAATCATTCCCATTTTACACAAAGAAGAATCTCAAAGAATAAGGAAAATGGCTCCCAAGCAGGGCCACTATTTATGGTTATGCAGGTTGCTCAGTGCACAACAATGCCATATTTAAGGAAGACCATTCATAATTTGTATATTAAAATCTGTGCTTTTTCTGAGACAGTGGTAAAGGTTTTTAAAGAAGGAGTGCCTTTTTCTAATTTGTACAAAGAGATTTTATAGACTGTTACTGGCCCTGGCTCTAAGGATCTCAGTGTAAAAACCATAAAAGAAAAATAATTTTTTAAAAATTTGTAGGTGAAACACAGACATCACTTATTCCTCAAAGTGTCCTCTATGGTATCATTACTCCTGGGAATCTGGGACAGTTAAAAGACTGTTGGCAGAACAGGAATCAAATATCATTCATCTTTACATCCTTGGCAGTATCCAGCATAGTATAAAGTACATAGCAGTATTCCAAAAGTAATTGTTAGGTGGCAGAAGAAAAACAAAACATATTACCAATTTTAAGAAAAATAATAAAATCCTAACTTGAAAAGCACTTATGTGATAAATTGTGCAATGCAAGTTACATGTGTCTCTTTGGGAACATCAATATGGAAGATTAGTAAGACAATACAATACTATTCTTGTTCTCATTATTATTGCAATTTCTTTGAAATCACTCAGGTCCTCTGATTTCAAAACCACTCACACTCATTTCCCAAAATAGACAGTGATATAGGCTTCATAGCAAAATTACTCAAAGTATGGTCCACACAATAGACTTGTGCCAGAATTACTTATAATGGTCTGTGATGAGTTAAGTATGGAAATTGAAAGCATTTAAGAACCTTCACAGCAGACCTATAACTATGTGAGGTGATGGGTGTGTTAACTAACCTTACTATAGTAAACATTTCACAATATACACATATATTAAATCATTACACTGTACAACTTAAAAGTCAACACAATGCTATAAGTCAATTGTATCTCAATAAATCCGGGGGGGGGGGGGTGGACTTTATGGTAATCTGACAGAGTAATTTATGTCTTCTAGATCTAATAACCAAAATTTCAAGTAAATACCAATAAAAAAAAACCTAGGGTGGATGCTGGGATGGCTCAGCAGTTGAACACTCGTCTTGCAGCCCCTGGGTCCAAGGATCAGATCCCAGCCCCAGCTCCTGTGGACCCATATGCTGAACTGGGGTGTGCCCCCAGTTTGGTTCTCACCCCTACATGGGAGGCTCCTGGTTTCGCTCCGGGTTCCACTCCCACTTGGGGCATGCCCCCCATGCAGGAGGCCCCAGCCCAGTTCCTGTCCTATGCAGCCCCACGCCCACCTGTAGAGTGAAGCTATAGTGAAAATTAATGTCGTACAACTCTGGAGACTGCTCTAAGCTCTCCCCTTTCTCTCTGTTTCTGTCAAAAACAAACCAACAAACCAACACCTAGGCCATGTTCATTGGTTATACATGTAGCTAGACATTAAAATGGCAGAAAATATCGCTTAAAATAATCTTCTTTACATTTGGCTTTATAAATTGTATGCATTATGATATAAGGTTAAACATAACAGAATTTCACCTTTGTTTTAATCTGTACTGTTATAGAACTTTTTAAAGTTATTATTATAGTATATTTCATGTAAGGTTCTCAACCCTGATTGATTCTCAATAATTATAAGTTATACATGAAAACATTTAGAATTATTTATACTTAAATAGGGAAACATATAACAGATTTGCCTAAGGTGAAAGATTTTCCAGGGTAGAATTTGCAGCTCTTGACTCTCCACGTCAATTATTTCCATAATGTAACAGAACATGTTAGAACTTATTTAAGAATATGTGTTTACAGAAACTAGCAATAGAATAAAAGGAACACCTTTTATCGCGCAGAAATCCCTCTATTTGTGTATCCGTGATCTTCAGTACCAAGTCTTCCTTTTTCTTTTTTAGATTTATTTTATTGATTTTTAACAGATAGAAACAGAGACAGAGACAGAGAGAAGGGGGAGGGCCCAGAGCAGTCTCCACAGTTGACACTAGTTCTCCATATAGTTTCACTCCACAGGCGGGCATGGGGCTGCGCAGGGCAGAAACTGGGCCAGGAGCCTCCACATAGGTCCCCGCAAGAACTGAACTGGGGGCACACCCCAGCCCAGCACGCGGCCCGCATAGGCCAGGGCCGGGACTCAATCCGCGGTCTCCGGAGCCCCAAAGCAAGCGCTTTACCCGCTGAGCCATCTCAGCTTTTCTGAAGTCTACTTTCTTAAACTCAAACTAAGCAAGACATTAAGAAAAAAGCTGGGAAGCTGGGATAGCTCAGCAGGTTAAACGTTTGCTTTGCAGCCCTGGAGCTCGAGGATCGAATCCCAGCTCTGACCCAGGCGGACCCATATGCTGAACTGGGGTGTGTCCCCAGTTCAGTTCTTGCAGGGGCCTATGCAGGAGGCTCCTGGCCCAGTTCCCACCCTGCACAGCCCGGTGCCCACCTGCAGAATTAAAGTATATGGAAAACAAATGCTGTCAACTATGGAGACTGCTCTGGGCCCTCCCCCTTCTCTCTGTCTCTCTCTGTCTGTCAAAAAACAGTAAAAATAAATCTTTAAGAAAAAGTATTAGTATTTAGTATTTCATAGATTATTAGTGTAAGGTCGGTGGGCCTCGGGGGCCTGGGCAAATAGGATGTGGCAAAGGGGACTTTCCAAGTGGCTGTAACCTGCCTGGGAACTTTCGAAGGCGGGACTTCCGTTGGCCACCTGATCCGCCTCTCCCGGACCCCAGAGCCCTATATAACCCACTCACTCCCTTCCCAGCACGCGCATTCTTCGGACCCCATCTCCTTTCCGGGGACCCAAGAATGTCGTCCGGGAGCCGCCCCCCCCCCCCAATAAAGGCTCGCATTTGATTAGCCACTCGATCTCCCGTGTCGCTTCCTTACAATTAGTATTTCATAGATTTACTGGAAATTAAATTACTTCAACTGTAACTTGAATTTTATAGAACTGCCACAAACTCTTATTCTGCTGACAAGGTAAAGTGGCAAGTGAATAAATGAAATGTCCTAAAGCAACATCTAGTTCATTAAACTTATTACTTAAAACTGCAAATTTCAACAAGTGAGAATTGTATTACTTTAAAATGTATGTTATTATTCCACTTCAATATTTACTACATCCCTAAATAATCAATGCTGACAGAAAGTGTAAATAGGGTCATAACTACCATGATTTACCTAGCTTTCCAGAGCTAGTCTGTAAAAACAGGCTTTAAACACCTAAAATATATACATGTTAAAAAGTTCTTTAAAACAATTTTAACCACTCAAGAAAAAAATAAAAATCTTTAAAATGATTAAGCAATGAGAGCAATATGAGATTATAAATGTATAAAATCTATTCCCCTAACTGAGTAGAATTTGGGGAGAAAATGGTAGGTCTTTATCCATTTAATATCAATGTTACAAGAAAAAGTAAATTTTAAGACTATAATAGGTCAATACATGATTTTTTTAATTAATAAATCATAGCACAAAAGAAAAATGCTTTCATTGGAACTTTCTGACTTAGATGTTAAACTGAACTTAGCATTCTAAAGTTGAGGCATTTAGTGAACTGCTTGCTACAGCTGCACTTTTATTCCACCATGTCAATCAGAAATCTAAATATATCCTAGAAAAGAATAAACTCTACCCAAGAAGACAGATTGTAATGTGTTATTAGATTTTTGGACCGATCCCCACTTCTGTGGTGTAAACAAATGTTCAAGCAGATCCTTTAGAAATCTTCTGCAATTTTCATTAGAAAAGCAATTTTGATAAAAGATCCTTCTTTTTTTTTTGAGTTGTAAAAGGAAATTATATCTCTCTCTGTTGGATAATCTTGTGAAAGACTTATGACAACAACTGCACATAAAATGTAAAAATAAAACCATGGGAAAAACAGACAATTGGCTTTCTTTTTTCTTGCCAGGGTATTCGGCACACCAAACAAGTAGAAAAAAAAAGTAGCTTTAAAATTAAATATGCTTCTTCCTTGGGATTTATTCTTTCTCCTTATGTACTGAAATGGAAATGGCAGAATATAATTTAGTATATCTGCCTTCCACACATCATTAAGGACCAAAAATGAATTATTTAATCCTTCTGTCAGTATTGACAGTAAAATATTGGATATGGTAACTAAGAATAGATGTGTTCCCTACTTCAGAATAACAGGAAAGTCACCTTTTAAAAAGTTAAATTACAAAAATCAAATGGTAAACAACCACCTGCCCACTTAAACGATTGAAAAAAGCCATGATATTTTCCTGACTTCAAAAGCAATAAAAAAACTGATAGAATTTTAATGGATTATTGTAAGAGACAAGTTATAACCTCAAATTGAATGCAGCTTTTTCACGAGTGTATGTTTCCCAAAACATTATGACTAGTAAATATGTCTCCCCATCCCTGAAACAATCTATCAGAATACAGTCTCCCAAATCCCTATTACTGGACTAAGAGAAGAAACTGTTGAACTTTCAGAAGTGCTGTTCAATATAAGCTTAAGTGTATACACTAAATAGGAATAGGGGCAGGAAAGAGCAGGGAAATGGTACACAGAAAACATCTCTTACACTCCCCTAATACAAACTTTAAAAATTTATCTCCATAGAACAAAAGAAGCTACTAGAAGAAAATGGGCAAGGAAGAAAGGGAGTGAGGGGGAAAAAAAGGGCATTCACCCTTTTTTTACAGAATGGAACTGGAGCGCTTTGGTAACTTGTTGATGGAATGGTTGGACCATTAAACCATTTCTAAAGCAGAAAATACACTCTTTATTCAACACCAACAAACTTTACAACGTTGAACACACGTTAAGAATTTTTTTACTCAGGTTCAGAAAACTCATCTTTTTCTCTACACTGGTGAAAAGATCTGCTGGGGAAGGGAGTGCTGTCTCCACTCATGCTTGAACTTCCTTTTAATTTTCCAAGGGAGCACCTCTGGGTTTCTTTCTGAGTCGTTATGACTCACTTACGTTTCACTTTTAAGTAGGCAATTGCTCAGTTGTCATGGACAGGTTCCACTTTAGGCAGGCAAAATTCTTGTTGCTTCGGCTTACCTGGTTGTAAATTGAGACTACTGCTAATACTTTACCTTTGGGGGATGTTAGCTGACCGAAATGCTTGCAAATCCTTACTTGTAGTCTCTGGGTGGAAAGTACCACGAGACTACTACGCAGGAATTTTCTTAACCGCTGCCTCCATGCGCGCGTGGCTTTTTCATTTACCAGTCAGTACTCATCAGGGGAGAGGAATGAAGGCTTTGACATGAATGGGTCACGCGACTAGCAAGCTGTCCCCGGACCCTCCTTTAAACAAAATCCCACACATAACACTTACCTTGGATGACATGCTCTGGCGAGATAGTCTTCTTTTCCGATTTGTTGCAAATCTCATTGGCTTCAGAAGATATAAGGTGAATGAATTCAGTACAGCAGTTCACCACCAGCTCCCGGGCATCGTTGGCCACCCGGACATTGGGGAGAGTCTCTTTGATCATCTTATTGATAGCAGCTCTGGGTATAGTGAGATCATCATCGTTGCCAGATGAGGAAGCCATCGTATCTTCCAGTCTCTCTCGCCCCGACGTTTTAGAGACTCCCCAGTTCTGATCCACTACTCCACGAAGATTTTTTCAAAGGTCGCCCTCAGAGAGTGATGATCCCAGGGGCTCTATGAGAAGAGGGTGCAGGAAATGAAGGTGAAGGGCTGGCACCGAGAGGGCAGACAACACCGCGTGTGTGAGATTTAGGGCGAGACTGGAAGGGAAGTCGGAGGGCTTGAGGATTCTGGGGACAGCACTGCCCACGTCGGGGAGGAAATCTGAGCACCAGGGAACACCTTCGTGTCTCCTCAGCGGGGCGGGCGCTGTCGCCCAACCGGTCCCCAACGGTGTTGGAGCAGCGACAAGGTCCAGGGACACTGGCCTCGCTGAGGTACCGGGCGGACACCCAGCGGGCTCGGCTCTACTGAGCCGGAGCTCCCGCTGCCGCCGCCACCAGCAGCCGTTGCCGCCTCCTCCGCCAAACCATCCTTCAGACACCCACGCCGCTGCTTCACAACATGTCGGCCGCGGCCGCAGCTGGAAGGCGGGCGTCCGCCAGGGGACGAATACGGACAGAGCCAGACACAAGCGAAGCGGAACTGGCGGCCGTCGTGGCCCTTTCGCCGAACGCTGACCGTGGAAGCCGAAGCCGCGACAACGGTGGTCCCTCCAGAGGCCAGGGAAGGTTTGTGGAAAGCCTCTCCCGACACCCTTTGCGCTACCGGAAGCCTTGCCCCCCCCACCACCCAGTTCCGGTTATGGCTACCGCCCTTCCCCCGCGCCGGCGGGAGCCGCCTGTTCTGGTGTCCCCTAGCTTCCGCCGGCGCTTTCCCGGCACGCGCCCCGGCTTCCTACCGCTTCGTGGGGACAGTCGCCGAAGAACGAGTACGCCCCTGGTCTGGGGCTGCGGCGCCAGACTCGAGATGGGGTGGGTGTGCGGACAGGCGAGGGTGGAACGCCTCTACACCCCTCAGCCCGTTGAGGCCTCGAAACCCTGTCCCGGCCACGTTCGGAGACAAAGGAGCGCTGGCTTTCGTTAGAAGACCTCACTTTGCCGTTCCTTAAAGAGCCCGAACGGGGACTGAAAGGACGAGGAACGAGGCCTGGGCTCGCGAATGGCATTTGGGGAAAGCAGAATCCCTTGTGCCTGTGTCTGCACGGTCCGGAGGAAAACCTTTTGACAGCTAATAGACGTTATGAAGATCAAAGCCCTCTAAGGTCCTTCTCCCAGCTTCTCATTTTATGGGAAACAAAACATGCTGAGAAGTGACTTGCCCTTTTAGTCACTACTAATGGCTAGACCGGAAACGAGACAGAAGACCCAGCGTAGTGGAAATGCGTAGCATTAAGAGGTTCCAACTTAGTCCCTTACTCGTGGCGTATTGCACGTTGGCTTCTTTGGGGGGGGGGGGAGTATATTTAAAGTATCTTAAAGGCATCTGATTTTTGCTCCCCTCCAGGGTGACTGGTATATCAACGTTTAGCAAGTTCTTTGCAAAAATTGAATTGTTTTTCAAAAACTAAGTTTGTCATACTCCCATTTGGAAGAAGAGACCTATAAATAGTGGGATGTTGCCATTTCTAAAAAAATAAACGAGATACCTTTTACATCAGTTTTGGCACTTTAATCAAATACATTGTTCTTGATACATTGGACAGCAACTGGCTTGCTTAAAATGTATTCTTAAAATGTTTTATTTAAGAAGGATTCTAGATGTGGCACCTGGAGGAAACACTGGTTACACTGTTTTGATTGTTTTTCATTTAGCATTTTCTCCAGTACACTTGTGGGTTCTTTAATTTCTAAAGTGCAGACGCTTGTTTTTCAATGCTATTAAGTTTAGCCAGACCAAAATTTGATGAAACTATTTTAAAATTTTCTTCAAAATATAAATGTGAAACTGTTGGCTCAGTTGTTAGCACTTTATGAAATGTTTATGTAGTTGGCTTACTGTTAAAGAGTTATTGTACTGTCTAAATTAATTTTTGCCTTATCAAGTTTATCAGTCTGAGAAAGCTAGCTAGCGAAAATGTCCCCATAGTTATCACATTGTCACTGACCCAAATCTTTGTCATGCCTGAAAAATGTAATATAATGTTGCCTTTTTTAATACAATGTTTATGCTGTGTAGATCAATAGGCATATGATACATACATAGATCTGAAGAGCACTCACGTTGTTATTCAGTAATAGTTTATTATTACAGGGTTCTGTTTAGCATAAGCATGAAATGTGTAGTAAAGAGACCTAGGTGCCAGTCCCAGTTTTTTGTTACTTTACACAGGTCACTCTCCTTGCCTCATGTTCTTCAACTAGAAATGGAAATATAACTCAGGATTCAAAGTCAAATGAGACCATATGTTAAAGCACTTTTAATTGAAGTATATAGATGTTAGTGTTTATTATCATCTTTATCAGGCCTGAGCAGTCTTCAACTATTAATAAACAATACATGATATGGCTGAGAGAAAATGTAATTAAATATAGTGTGATATATCATGAACTATGCTAATCTGGATCCCATAGTTAGTTATTTACCGTACAATATATCCCTATTATAAGTAGGCTTTTGAAAACAAGGAAAACATCTTAATGAGCTTTAAGACCTTTAGAGAGAGTGCATATATATGAAACATCTTTCTCACGGTATCCCAAAATTCATATGAAAAGAAACAGCTATTTCTTATGGTGAATTAGGCAAACTCCACAGTAGTTATCTTAAAATGTCTTAATTCATAGATGCCCAGCTTTTCAGCTAAAACAATAATGTAAAATTACAATAATGTATGACATTTGTAATTTTAAGCTTAACATTAAAAAAAAAGCAAATAATATTATTCTTTATGCTAATTTGTCATTGCTAATGCACCAGTTGTTAGTTGGTGGTAATACAAATTTAAGAACTAACATCTATCATGTACTTTTGTGATTAACACTGTGCTAAATACTTTTACCTAAGTACTCTGTAATTTCATTTAATCCTCAGAGCAACCTTAGTTGATACTGTTTTAATCTCCATTTTACAGATAATGAAAGTGAAAGTTAGAGAAGCTAAATACCTTTCCTGAAGTCAGTATAGCAAGTCAGGATAGCCTAGATTATGTTATAAAAGCAAATAACCCCCAAATCTCAAAAGCTTTATTTTCTTGCTCATTTTATGGGTTCATCCCAGGTCAGCAGGAGGGCTTGCCACATAGTAATTACTCAAGAATCCATTGGAACTGTTAGGAAGAAGAATGAAGAAGCCTTGAAATAACAGGCTTTTGACAGAGAGAAAGGAAGAAAATATTTGTGTTCAAAGTAACAATATAAAGTTGTGTAGACAGAAACAGTGGGACAGTGAGGAGATCACTTTAATTGAAGTAAAGCATTTTTATTTACCTTAGAGAGGAGAGGACCAAACCCATGGGACAGCAGAAGTCCTGAAGTAATAAAAGCTGAGAAATAGAGGGAGAGGAGAGAGAAGTTAGTTGTAAAACGGGCAATAAGAGCAAGGAAAGAGTTTTAGGTCTCAAATAACCATGTCAGAGAAACCAACAAAATAACTGAATCACTAGAGTGTTTGTGTATCCTTTTGAAAAAGACAATAGGCCTCCATGAAACAATTTCCTATGTTTCTTCTGTGTATCTTCTTAATATGCTAAAAATCCATTTTTAGGGAAAGCTGGGATGGCTCAGTGGATTAAGCACTCACTTTGAAGCCCGAGGACCAAGGATTGAATCCTGGCCCCAGTCCATGCAGATCCATATGCTGAACTGGGGTGTGCCTCCCATGCGGGAGGTCCCCAGTTCAGTTCTCACCCACTCCCTCCTCCTCCCCCTACCCTTAGGCCTCTGGCTCAAGGCCGTGTGCCTCCTATGCAGGAGGCCCCCAGCCTTGTTCCCATCCTGCACGGCCCCTGCCCACCTATGTGGAATGAAACCATGTTGAAAACTGATGACATACAGCTATGGAGACTGCTCTGGGCCCTCCCCCTTCTCTCTGTCTCTCTCTGTCAAAATCAATAAAATAAATCTCTTTTTTAAAATCCACTTTTATTTACATAACTTGAAAGACTCCACCTCATTCAAGGGATTTGGCTTCCAATCAGGGTTTGATTCTCCACTTTGCCACTTAACTAACTTGGGCAGGGTATTTAAACTATATTTTGATTTTTCTCCTCCATAAGAAGGATAAGAATACCTGGTCCATGGGTGTTTTAAAGTTCAAATTACATAATATGTGCAAAGTATTTTAGGCCAGAATTTTAATGCTAAATAAATAGTGGTAGGAATGGAATAGTGGGATTGAAAAGAAAGGTGATTCTAAGAAATGTTTCACAGAAAAAGTTGGAAGAACCTCATAGTTTGGCTCTTAGACAGTCAAGGAAACAGACTAATCAAATGTAAGATTTTTAGCCTCAGAAACTGGGATTAGGGAGGATGTCAGGATATTTTATCAGTTGAACCCTTGCCTTGCAATCATGAGGTCTGGAGTTCAATACCAGGCCACGGCCTGTGCAAACCCATATGCTGAACTGTGGTGCAACTGGTAATGGCTCACCTCCCATGCAGGAGGGCCCAGTTCAGTTCCCACCCTATGCAGACCCACATCCACCTGTGTGGAATGAAACCATGTCACAACTAATGATATGCAACTATGGACACTGCTCTGAACCCTCCCCTCGTCTCTCTCACTTTCTCTCAAACAATGAAATATTTATTTAGATTTATTTTTATTGTTTTTTTTGACAGAGAAACAGACAGAGAGACACAGAGAGAAAGAGGACTCAGAGCAGTCTCCATAGTTGACAACATTTGTTTTCCATATAGTTTCACTCTACAGGTGGGTGCGAGGCTGCGCAGGGCAGGAACTGGGCCAGGAGCCTCCCACATAGGCCCCGGCAAGAACTGAACTGAGGGCACACCCCAGTTCAGCATATGGGTCCACATGGGCCGGAGCCAGGATTCAATCCTTGGTTTCTAGGGCTGCAAAGTGAGAGCTTAACCCGCTGAGTCATCCCAGCTTCCCAAAATATTTATTTATTCATTTATTTATTTTGAAGAAACTGGGATTAGGGTAGTGTCAAAAACAGTAAAATTGAAAGGGAGAAGTTTAGATAAGTTCCTGTTTTCACATTTGGATTTGAACAACAGTAGGCATTTAAGGAAGTGATGTCTTATAGGCAGTAGAAAGGGAAGACAGTATCTGATTTCTACATCCATTCAACACCTGAGGGTCTACTATCCTAAGTATGGTATGGGAGAAATAAAGATAAATATAACATCCTTTTTGTTTTCAAGGACCGCACGACCTGTTGGGAAAATTACAATATAAACTAGATTAAAATAAAATACTGTGATAAACATACAAGCTAAGAGTGTGCAGAGGAAGGAGTGATTAACATACCACTTGTGAAGTACAGAGGGCTTTAGGGAGAACTCAGCATTTTAACTGAACCTTGAAGATAGAGCAGAATTTTGATAGTAAAAGAAAGAGTATACATCTGATGAAGAAACACAAAAATACATTGTATGACATGGAAAAATCAAGTATCCTAAATTAGTGCCTCTATCTATAGGGTTTGTAAAGAAGTATAAAGGAATGGACTGCAGAACAAAATCAGGCCCAAAACATAATAAATCAGTTCCTATTATGAATTACACACTGTGCTAGATTTTCATTCTCACTATTTAATTTTCAGATAGCCTTGAAAAGTGGGTATTTTGTCAAGTAGGAAAATGATTTTAGAGGGGTTTACTAATTTGTTCAAAGTCTCACAGATCATAGTAATAGAGCTAGAATTTGTAACCAGGTTGTTATTTAACTCCAAAGATTAGACTATTTTTCAACATGGTAACTCTCTAAATTAAAAAAAAAATTACAGTCATTTTAGCACCTTAAAAATATAAAGCATGGTCACATGTATTTAGTCTTTATTACTAGTCATTAGTCTCATCTTATAGGTGGAAAAATCAAAATGCAGCAAGGTCACAGAGCCAGTAAATGGCAGATTAGGAATGCAACACAAGCTTTCTTGACTCCAACGTTTCAGGTCTTCCTAGCATCCTTTTAAGGAGTCTGGAGTTTCTTCTGTCAAGAGTGGAAAGAGGCAGTGAACATTTTTGAGAAGGGAGATGACATTAATGTTTAAAAAGATTAGTCTGGGATATGTGGGAGGGACTGGAATGGAGAGAAACAAGGACACTAGTTATTAGGCTATTGCAAAAGCAAGTTAATAATGATATGAACCTGAACAACAAGAGTTCAGTGATAATAAGATAGAGGGAACAAGTCAGAGATACTGGAAACAGAATTTATAGGATTTAGTTCCTAATTGCATCTGCAGTGAGGTCAGAAAAGTATTGTATTTTGCCATGTATAATACATACTTTTTTGCCCAAATTTGTGAGGGAAAAATAAGGATGTGCACTATACATGGGGAACACTAATTTCATATCTACTTATATATGTATATAAATGTTCTTAATTTTATTTATGCTTATGAGTTAAAAAGTGTAACTCTAGAAATTGATAATGATATCTATATGCAAAATAATACCCTGGAATACGATAATCACCTTGGCTCAGGTCTCAACTCATCCAGGGTTGTACTGCACATCAGCCTCCCCGGCCTCCGCCCTTGTTGGCTCTTGGTTTCCAACCCGCCTGGGGCTGTGTTTTGGCCCGTGTTCCCAGGCTCCCATCTTACTCCCTCTTCTGCCAGCTCCAGGTCATGATCCGCTGCCTTGTCTGTTCTTTTCCCTTCTCTCCTGCTCACCCCCTTTTCTCTGACCTTGTATCTGTTCTTGTGTTTTATAATTATTTGTTACATAAAATTTCTTGTACCATAATATATTTAAAAAATAAATGCTAAAATTCCTTTATAATACAAAAAACAAGTACCTAAATATAAACAAATAAAAATTTGAATTAAAAAATTAAAATGAAAGATTGTTTCCCCTAAAAGTTTGGGCCAAAAACATGGATGTGCATTATATACAGCAAAATACACTAAGTACTACAGAGTGTAGTATCTGGTTTGTTCATCGCTGCATCCCCAGGGCCAGCACAGTTCCAGGCACATAATAAATATTTGTTAACTCTGGAACTGGATGATCTTTAGGGCTTGTAGAATAAAAAAAATTCAAAGACAAAAAGCAAAAAGAAGAAAGGATGTCAGGGAATACTTGATAGGAACCAAGAAAGCATAGTACAGAGGAAACAGGGAAGGGTTTCAAGTTGTGAGGTGCCAACAGAAAGGCATAGTTGAAAGGGGATTGAATGTAGTGTTCTTGAAGTTAAAGGTCCATAGGAGAGAGCAGAAGTCACCATGCAAATAGTTAAGAGGAATGAGGGAAAGAACTGGAGCCAGGGAACATAAAGTATACTTTCAAAAAGTTTGATGGTATTAGGAAAGGGAACAATGGGACAACAGCTTGAAGAAAAAGCAGGTTCGAGAAAGAATTGAAAGGGTCTTTTGGGTTCCCTGGGCCACATTGGAAGAAGAATTGTCTTGGGCCACACATAAGATACACTAACACTAATGATAGCTGATGAGTTAAAAAAATAAAAATCACACACACACAAAATCTCATAATGTTTTAAGAAAATTTACAAATCTGTGTTGGGTTGCGTTCAAACCCATCCTAGGCCACATGCAGCCCGCAGGCCATGGGTTGGACAAGCTTAGGTTAGAAGATACTTATAGTTCAAAGGAAAAGAGCCAGAGGAGGTAAGGTAATTTGAAAAAATGAACAAAATAAGGTCTTTTTTTTTAAAAATATATATTTATTTATTTTTGACAGAGAAAGAGAGAGAGACAGAGAGAGACACAGAGAGAGAGAGAGAGAGAGAGAGAGAACTGAGCTGGGGGAGCTCCCAGTTCAGCATGTGGTTCTGCACAGGCCGGGGCTGCAAAGTGAGCGCTTAACCCACTGAGCCATCCCGGCTTCCCCAAAATAAGGTCTTAAGGAAATGGAATTGGATGAAATTGAAAAAGCACAGATGGGGGATGATGGGCTAGCTCAGCTGTTGAGCACTTGCCTTGCAATAGTGAGGTGGGGGTTAGATTCCAGGCCCTGGCTCATGTAAACCCACATGCTGAACTGCGACACAACTGGTAACCGCTGCGATAGCTCGCAGTGAAGGTTCTCACCTCCCACGTGGGAGGCCCCACATGGTCCCACATCCACCTGTGTGGAATGCAAGCATGTCACAACTAATGATGTACAACTGTGGAGACTGCTCCTCCCCCTTCTTGCTTTCTCTCTCTCACAATAAAAGAAATCTTTTTAAAAAAGCAAACAAGAAAAGCACAGATGGAGTGACCAGGATTAGTTGCACAGATCTGGGCACGCCTCACAGAGAGGAGAGGTTGAAGACAAGATTACAGGTGAGTGATTATAGACAATGACTGCAAAAGAGGATGAGCAGAAGACTGAGTAAAACTTTAGAGAATGACAACAGGCAAAGGAATCATCAGAGAAATAGCACAAGAAATGTATAAATTAACTCACATAAACCAATACATGACTGACTGACCACCTTTGAAAAAAGTAAGAAGTAGACAAAAGTGTCAAGTGTAGCAGAGTAGGAAATTAGGACTGGGAATAGACGGTGTTCATCCAGTGATATCTGAAATACCTTCTTTTGTCTATTCAGTTAAAGCTGATAGATGTCTTTTTTTTTTTTTTTGACAGAGTCAGGGAGAGAGACAGAGAGAGACATAGAGAAGGGGGAGGGCCCAGAGCAGTCTCCATAGTTGTACGTCATCAGTTTTCAACATGGTTTTGTTCCACACGGGTGGGGGCCTGCGCAGGGCAGGAACTGGGCTGGGGGCCTCCCACATGGGAGGCATGGCCCCTCATTCCAGGGTCCAAACTGGGGGCCGAGAACCGAACTAGGGGCCTCCTGCATGGGAAGCACATCTCAGTTCAGCACATGGGTCCACACGTGCCAGGTGTGGGACTCAATCCTCGGTCCCCGGGGCTTTAAAGCGAGCGCTTAACCCACTGAGCCATCCCGGCTTCCCCAAAGCTGATAAATTTCTATGGGTTAAGTTTGCAACTAACTAAAAAAATTTTAAGGTAAATAAATCCTTATGCCTATAGGTGATAAATTTAAAATGTGATGCAAATAAATTTTTCTTTCAAACAATGTGAATTTTGAATCTAATTCAACCATATTAGTTCAGTTTAAAAGACATCTGAAATAAATGGACCTAGGAAACCTAGTTCTATAAATCCCATTTATTCATTTATACACTTTCATTCACCAAATGTTTATTGTGTGTCTAACATATACTTTGCTAGGTACTGGAGATATAGCAATAAACAAGAAAGACACCATGCTGGCTTTCATAGCTAAAGTAATAATACAAAAGAAGGGAAAAAAGCTGTATTTTGCCATGTTGATAATATAAAAATAATTAATCTAACTTAAATACTGGAAAAAAAAGATTAGTTATAGTATAACTGAAGGATTATTCAGCATAACTAAAGAACTATTATGTAGCCATTAAAATAATTATGTATGAATATGGTACTTTTTCTCTAGTAGTAAAGCAAAATACAACATTGTTATTAGAACTATGTGAAAATACATTAACACATGGGTAAGGCTGAAACGTGAAAATTAGCATAAGCATGTTGAAACAGGTTATTGATGATTTTACTTTTGGTTTTTTCTTAAAGATATTTTTTAAAATTATCAAGTAACCTAGTTTTGAAAATGTCTTATAGTAATCATAAAGCATTAAGAAGTAGTGATAATTTTAGTTCTGCTGATTTATAAATATATCTATTCTTTATTAAGATGTTCACAGTGGGACTTGTTAAAGCAATCATTGGATTTTTAAATCTTTTGTTTAGCTAGCTAAGGTCTTAAATTCATGATCCACAGGTGAAACCTAACTCATAGATACTGTACTGGTTACTTATCACCACAAAAATGCTGCCTCACAAGCCCCTCAAAAGTCAACGGGGTAAAACAATAGATATGCATTATTTCCTAGCAGTCTATGTGTTTGTAGTGGGCGGCTCTTCTGGAATTAGCTGGGTTCACTCATTTTCTGAGTCAGCCGTGGGTTGGGTAAGTGGCTCTACTAAATTTGGCTGGACTCTCATGTTGGGACCAGCCATCAGTCCTGAGGTCTAGAAGGGGCTTGGTTCTTTTCCACTGTCTCTCACATTCTTCCAGCTGGTCAGCCTGAGCATGTTCTCCTGATGAAGCAAAAGCTGTTTACTCATTTACCCATTTACTTAATGGGCCTCTTATGTGTTCGGAACTGTCACAAGGAACTAGAGAAACAAAGTTAAATGGGACGTTTCCCTTTCTGTTGAGGAGCTTTCCATCAAATGGAGAGACAGGCAAGTGAACCAGGGGCTACCGTGCCAGGTGGTGTCATGACTGTGTCATGATAGGCCCTGTGCGTACAATGGAGGATCATCCAAATCAAAACAGGTAAGGATGGAGTGACAATCTTAAGTGTCACCGGAGGAAGTAGTCCTTGAGCAAGTTTTCAGGAAGAAGGGGAGGGGAATTTTATGCAGGACAGCAAACGCTCAGCGAGACAACATCCTGGCTTTCATGTGGAACGGCAATATTTTGGTGAAAGGTAGAGGGAAAGGAACATATGAAAGAGTAGCATGAGAGAAGCTCCTCAGGTAAGCGTAGTAGTTAAGTTTCTTCTAATTGCAAATAACTCCAGTTAGTTAAGTTGACTTTACCAGAAGGACATTGGGTTATCTTACAGAATTTGGGGGACTGTCATATAACCAGGGAAATGCAGTAGTAGGAATTTATAAACTGTCCCCTTGGTGGGCTGCGTACAACTCTCATCTCTTTGCACGTGGGTTCAAAATTTCAGTTTCCCAGGAGAGCAAATCTGTTTGGCTGTTTGGGTTAGATATTTACTCCAGTGTAATTTAGCCATGACTAGACTGCACTTTATGTTTGTGGATGTTTGCTGTTGTTCCACCCCTATGCTGGGAAGGGAGGTATGTGAGCTGTGTGGCTAGTCTAAGAGGTATCTGTTGTGTTTTATTATTTAGGTACCTTTCCCCACATGTACAATGACAAAAATGCTGCCAACTATTTGACCCAGCCATTCTAGCACAAAAGCCCCTGAACTTGCCCTCTTTCTAGGTCCAAAGTTACATCCAGCTAGTGGAAGGAACATCTTAGGGGTATTGTTCTCATAGTCCTGATCTCTGGATGTAAAATACCCACTTTTCTTCCAGTTATGGCACCATCTCATCTAGGTGTGGTTCTTCATGATCTTGTCATTGAAGAACTAAATGGTAAATATGATTACTACCAGTGCAGTCTATAAATAATTGTTGGGGTTGGGGTGGCAATGGTTGCTACAGAAAGGACAAGAAAAGAGTTTATAGGGGATGCCAGAATAGCCCAATAGATTAAATGCTTGCCTTGCAACTGTGAGGTCCAGGGATTGAATCCCCGGCCTGGGCCAGCCTCTGCAACCCATATGCTGGACTATGGTGCAACTGGTAACCACTGAGATGGCAGTGAAAGTTCTCAGCTTCCACACAGAAAAGTTCTCACCTTTCCCCAGTTCTGTTCCCACTTTACATGGCCCCAGAAACCATGTCACAACTAATGATGTACAACTATGGAGACTGCTCTGGGCCCTCTCCTTCTCTCTCCTTCTCTCTCTCTCTCTCTCTCAAAAACAATAAAAGAAATCTAAAAAGTTATAGTTCTTATTTTGTAAAGAAAAAAAAAACAACTTTAGTCATTCCACAATATATATGCAGACTACTCATCCCAGCTACCGTTAATGAGGTTGTAACTGGTAAATATGACTACCCATTCCAGTTTCTTTGCTTGCAGCTAATATTGCAGTTGACTGGGGACTCTGCCTACTAGTGATTTCAATCTTCATTTCCAGAGGCCTAAGCCCTTGGTGATAATCTGCATCAATTGTGTCAAACTAAACAAAGACAGTACAGCAGATCGGAGAAAACTCTGAGGTGGAGTGAATGGGAACCAATCAATATTTGTTCAATGAGTGGTTTCTATTTTACAGATGATGAAGCTGAAGCATAGAGTTTAGATTAATTCTTAAGTGATAGAATCAGGATTTAAACCCATGCTGCCTGGCTCCAGAACAACCCACTACATAGGTGTGTCGTTCTGTCTCTGCACTCTTACTGTGGAGATTGAATGTGGGTGCTGCGCCTTCCATACCCAAGATCAAGTCATGTTTGGCTCTCTTAACTAGCCTTGTCACCAAATACAAGTACTTATTTTTTTAAGTTCTAGTCTTTTCATTTATACAGTGCAGATACCTTTTGTGTATGGCACAATGCCTATCATTTGATAAGTAGATTTATAAAATGTTGACTATTACTATTAAAAAAAAATTTATTGAGCATTCCTTGGTAGGTACTGTATGTACACTGGTGCTCTGCTCATGGATCTTTCTTTTTTTCTTTAAAAATAAAATTTTTTTATTGTTAAATTTATTGGGGTGACATTGGTTGATAACCACTACATTGTTTCCAGGTGTACAAATCTACATTACATCATCTATGCATCACATTATGTGCTCACCACCCAGAATCAGCTCTCTTTCCATCACCATATATTTGATTCCTCCTTCCTACCTCCCCCCACCCAGCTCTCCCACCTACCTCCCCACTTACCCTCAGGTAACCACTAAACTATTGACTGTGCTCATGAGTTTTTGTTTTTTGTTACTTTCAGTTTTATATTCTACCTATGAATGAGGTCATATGTTTCTTGATTCTTTCAGTCTTACTTATTTCACTTAACAAGATGTTTTCAAGATCCATCCATGTTGTAACAAATGGCTGTATTTCATCTTTTCTTATTACAGAGTAGTATTCTATTGTGTAAATGTAATTTTTTACAATTTATTTTTACTACGTATTCGACAGAAATAGAGAGCGAGAGATGGAGAGAAGGGGGAGGTCCCAGAGCAGTCTCCACAGCTGTACATCATCAGTTTTCAACATAGTTTCATTCCACACAGGTGGATGTGGGCCGAACAGGGTGGAAACCGGGCTGGAGGCCTCCCACATGGGAAACATGCCCCAGTTCAGCATATGGGCCCACATGGGCAGGGCTGGGACTCAATCTCCAGACGCTGAGGCCGCAAAGTGAGCACTTAACCTGCTGAGCCATCCCAGCATCCCCTGCCCATGGATCTTTCAATGCACTGAACCATGAAATAAAAATAGCAATGTGTGGTCCACACATCTGCCTCCCTCACCTTGGATTATGAATACCAAGACTGACATAGGGTAATGTAAAAATGATTGTGAACGGAAGAGGACAGATAAGGAAAGAAAACAAGCCTGGAACAATCAAAAGTGAAGGGAGTGAGACAAAGAACCAGGGTGAAACTATGAAAACTCCCAAGTATCAGCCTGGTTTTCTTAACCCTGGCATGTAAGCCTAGATTTTACAAGAAAAGTAGTGGGAATTGATCAAGAGATTCTTGTCATAGAACAGGAAGTTAGTAGCTGAAATGAGAAATGATCTGTGAGAGGCCTGTGGAGATGGAATCGTAGATATTCCCAATACACTGTAGAAAGCATGATTAAAGGAAGGAGTGAGAAACATTTAAAGAAAATTATCCACAGTGCTGATTTGGAAAACAGCCACACTTTGTAATATGAGCCAACAGATAAAAATCAAATTTGTCTCTGGGGGATTGTGGGGGAAAGTACACCTTTTTTCAGGCTAAATTCTCCTGCCACCTGGCTTGTTTCCTTTATTGTAAATGAACACTGGGAAAAGAACAGGCTTTAGAAATTCTGCCCAAGCAATTCACAGATTGTTTTCTTGGTAATCACTATATAGGTCTGTTTTTGTTTTTTTTGTCAGATTCACACGCAGGATGCAATCTTGGGCTTCAATAGCAAGTATTATTTTTAACAATTGTTAAAGTACCAAACTACCTCTAAAAGTATCTTAGAATGTAAGTAGAGGAAGAAAAGTGAGTTATATATATTACATATACAAGGGCTGTCTGGAAAGTGTCCAGTCATGTAACTGTTCTCATTATACTGACAATGGCTGGATTTTTTTCTGGACAGCCCTTGTATATATCAGTCTTTAGAATGACCTAATACAAAGTTCTGCAGATTTACCCTTATGAATGCAGTTATGTAATTTGACCTAAATCATTGTCCTGGTTAAGGCCAACATTTACCATAATGAGCTATTACATGGATTAACTGACCAATTATAGTATTTTCAGTAGTACCTAATGGTAAGTGGCTTATTTGTAGTTAAATTATAGGCAAAGTGGTTGAGAAAAGTCATTGTTCCCAAGTAAATCCTAGTTTACAGTGTTCATTATCAAATCTGTTTATTA
Source organism: Craseonycteris thonglongyai (assembly GCA_004027555.1). Taxonomy (NCBI): domain Eukaryota; kingdom Metazoa; phylum Chordata; class Mammalia; order Chiroptera; family Craseonycteridae; genus Craseonycteris; species Craseonycteris thonglongyai. Next base: position 7,066 of record PVKE010008182.1, on the reverse strand, counting down.
AAACTAAATGAAAGGTTACTGTCTATATCACAAATACATATTTTTTGTGATTTTTGCTTGTTTAGGCAAAAGGGACATCTATAGCACAAAGATAAATGCATCTTTTATACAGATGCTTTTCTATGTGTTTGCAGCTTCAATTTAAAGGATAGCAAAATTGATTTCAATTTTTGTAGTGTAATTATGTTGATCATATTGAAAATACATGACTTGATACAATTAACCTACAACTGACTACAGAATGTTAGTCCTATATATGAAATTTGTTGAACATTTCAAAAATTTTTAAAAGATTTATTTTATTGTTTTTAACAGAGACAGAGAGCGACAAAGAGAAGGGGGAGGGCCCAGAGCAGTCTCAATAGTTGTATGTCATCAGTTTTCAACATGGTTTCATTTCACACAGGGAGGGAATTGGGCTGAGGGCCTCCTGCATGGAAGGCACAGCCCCTTGAGCCAGGGGCCGAACCGGGGTGGGGCAAGAACTGAACTGTGGGCCTCCCACATGGGAAGCACACCCTAGTTCAGCATATGGGTCCACATGGGCTGTGGCCAGGATTCGATCCTCAGTCCTTGGGGCTACAAAATGAGCACTTTATCCCCTGAGACATCTGGCTTCCCAAGCATTTCAAATTGATAAACAATATTTAGTTTCTGAATAATGATAACAAATGTATAGATTTATGCATATATCACACATATCTTATTGGCTTATTGAGCAAAATATGATCATAAAATACCGGTATGTCAGAATACCTAACAACACAAATCTATTAGCAATGGCATTGTTATAAAATATTTATAACATTCTCTGATTTTAAAAAAGCCAGAGATTCATTCAGTATCTTTCTGGCATTTGAACTGACATCTTCTCATCTTTTATACAATTGCTGATTGAGTAGGGAAATGGTTAGAGCTGTCAGGCAGCTTTACATTTTCACATTAAAATTCATGTTATTCAGAACCAAGTAGATAAATAATAAAAGTGGCATTTCTGATCAGTGAGGAAAGTATAAATTACACAAAAGTTAAGGAGCCACTGGCCAGTTGTTGGGGGAGGGAGGTGGTGAATACACTATGTGCCAAAATAAACTCCTGGTGAATAAAAGAGTTTAATATAAAAATGAAGCCATAAAATTACTAAAATAAAATACAGACAAATACTTATATAACCTTAGGAATGAGGATTAAATTGCTTGAAATGTAAATCAAAAGATTAATTTTTAAAATACATAAAAAAACTAAAAAATGTTTCAGAAATCATCCCAAAATTAAATGGTGGGAAGCTGGGATGGCTCAGGGGGTTAATTGCTCACTTTGCAGCCCCAGGGTCTAAGGATCGAGTCCTGGCCTCGGCCCATGTGGACCCATATGCTGAGCTGGGGAGTGCCCCCAGTTCAGTTCTCACCAGGGTGAGACCCCGGCCCAGTTCCTGCCCTGTGCAGCCCCGCCCACCTGTGGAATGAAACTATGTGGAAAAACCGATGATGTGCAGCTATGGAGACTGTTCAGGGCCCTCCCCCTTATCTCTGTCTCTGCATTTCTCTCTCTGTCAAAAACAATAAAAATAAATCTTTAAAAAAAAATGAGGGAAAGCCGGGACGGCTCAGCAGGTTGAGCGCTCGCTTTGAGGCCACGAGGACTGATGATCGAGGATCGAATCCCGGCTCCGGCCCAGGCAGGACCCACATGCTGAACTGGGGAGTTCCCACAGTTCGGTTCTCTAGCTGTCTCTGTCTCTGTCTCTCTCTCTATCTGTCAAAAGTAAAATAAAAATAAATAAATATGCACTGAAGATAAAATAATTACTCTCTATAAATATAAAAAAAAATGACACTGTAGTAAATGTATTGGAAAGATATTCACAAGGATATCTTTGTTACGGAGAATGTTAAGGAGAAAAAAATTTCAGGATAAAGGTAAAATTGTATTGGGGGAGGATCCTCTCACTCTCTCTCTCTCTCTCTCTCTCTCTCTCTCTCTCTCGCTCTCCATCACTGTCACATCCATATATACACTTACTGGAAAGGTATTGGAAAAATATAATTAACCACAGGGAAGAGAGATTACTGAATTGCTAAATGTTCTTGTTTTTGACTGTTATTATTTTCTAGCTTCGCTGCAATGAACAGGAATTACTTATTTTTTTAAGATTTATTTTATTGTTTTGAGAGAAAGTGAGGGAGGGAGAGACACAGAGAGAGAAAGAGATGCAGAAAAGGCCCAAAGCCATCTCTTTAGTTGGACATCGTTAGTTGTGACTTGGTTTAATTCCACACAGGTGAATGTGGGGCCACATGGGGTGGGAACCAAACCTGGGGCCTCCCATATGGGAGGCAAGAACATTTGCCACCTACGCTATCCCGGCAATTACCAGTTGTGCTGCAGTTCAGCATATGTGTTTGCACAGCCTGGGCTAGGAATCAAACCCTGGACCTCATGATTGTGAGGCAAGTGCTCAACCGCTGAGCTATCCCAGCATCCGCAATAGGAATTACTTTTCTGATAAGCAAAAATATTTTAAAGTTAAACATATAATGTACTTTTAAAAATATATAAGAATCATAAGTTAGCCAGTTGGCTATGTAATTTTTAATTCCAACATCTTTTTTTTTTTTTTAATATCTTTTTATATTTATAGAGAGTAATTATTTTATCTTCAGTGCATATTTATTTCTATTTTACTTTTGACAGATAGAGAGAGAGGCAGAGACAGAGACAGCTAGAGAACTGAACTGTGGGAACTCCCCAGTTCAGCACGTGGGTCCTGCCTGGGCCGGAGCCGGGATTCGATCCTCGGTACTCGGGGCCTCAAAGCGAGCACTCAACCCGCTGAGCCGTCCCGGCTTTCCCCTAATTCCAACATCTTAATAACTGTGACACAAAACTGAGAAAAAAATTTATTGTATTCTAAAATGCTATAGAATTGACATATAATTTTCATTTTATAAGGTATTATTTATAATCACTTATTTTTATTATTGCTATGGCAATGTTTTATACACATTTTTATACACACAATACTGTCAGAAGTTAGAAATTTGTGGCCTGAAAAACACATCAGAATATCAAATCTGAAGGAAATAATGATTTCCTCCTGTAACTGTAACAAACATGTGGGAAGAAGTAGAAGGCAAGAAGGTTCTGTGTTACCATGGAGACGATTAAGTTCTCCATGGTGCAAACCAACTCCTCTCCAGCTTCACTGTCAATGACTCACTAGCTCACAAGGAAGTCAACAAATACAGAAGTGCATACCTACTATCTGCACAAAGTGAATTTCATTTCATTACCCAGGGAACTACTGTAAAATATTATTCAGAGAAATTAAAGAAAACCAATCTAAATTAGTACTTTAAAAATTCTAATTGGGGAGTCTTTAAGATGCACAAGAAGAGACCTTTTTGTCCCCAGTCATTCCAGGGCTGTGATGTACAGATTAAGAATAGATGGGGAGGAAACCAGGATGGCTCAATGGGTTAAGCGCTCACTTTGCAGCCCTGGGGACCGAGGATTGAATCCCTGTCCTGGCCTGTGTGGACCCATATGCTGAACTGGGAAGTGCCCCCAGTTCGGTTCTCACTGGGGTGACACCCCGGCCCAGTTCCTGCCCTGTGCAACCCCGTGCCCACCTGTGGAATGAAACTGTGTGGAAAAACCAATGATGTGCAACTATGGAGACTGTTCTGGGCCCTCCCTTTCTCTCTGTCTCTGTCTCTGTACCTCTCTATCAAAAACAATAAAAAAATCTTTAAAAAGAATAGATAGGGATTGTTATCAAAATCATTAATGTGAAATCACAAAACTATTTGTACTTCAATTACTTTTTTAAAACAGCATTTTTTTTTTATAATTGTTAAATTTATTGGGACGACATTGGTTGGTAAACATTACATAGGTTCCAGGTGTACAGTTCTACATTACATCATCTATGTATTGCATTATATGCTCCCCACCCAGTCATTTCTCTTTCCATCACCATATAACTTATTTGATGCCCACTCCCTACTCTCCCACCCACCTTCCCCTTTACCCTCAGGTAACCACTAAACTATTGACTGCATCCATGAGTTTTTGTTTCTTTGTTACTTTCAGTTTTATATTCCACCTATAAGTGAAGTCATATTTTTTTTATTTTTTCAATTAGACTTATTTTGCTTAATATGATGGCTTCAAGGTCCATCCAAGTTGTCACAAATAGCTGTATTTCATCTTTCCTTATCACTGAGTAGTATTCTATTGTGTAAATGTACCACAACCTCTTTATCCAGTCATCTATCAAAGGACACTTTGGTTGTTTCCACAACTTGGCCATAATGAACAATAAAACAGCATTTCTTAAAACAACCCCAAAGGTAGTCTTGCAATTTGTTCATTTTAAGGATCTATGCTAAATTCTAGGGCCAATCAAGGGAGCCAACAGTCTGGTGGGGGAACCAAGATAGCCATTCATTCATTTGTTCAGTAAAACATATGGAAACCTATAATGTGCCAAGCAATGTGTGGGATGTTAAGCATTAAAGAATATCTAAAACGTGCCTTCTACCCTCAAAAGTTCACATTCAGAAGAGATAGATTTGTAAATAAATATCTGCCATTAAGCCAATCTCAGTGATTTCCTTCTGAATGGATTTACAACTAACTCTCTAGAAATATGACCTATAATTCTACAAAATATTTACAGGTAACCAACTGTAAGTTCTTATTTGAAAGTAAATAAGTAACTCCACAGTAGATGCTGAAATCTGATAAGGTCAAGTATATATACATGAAATTCAGTCACTCAAGGTAAGGAAAGACAAGCTACATTAACACTGAAGGAACCATTGTGAAGAGGACTGTTGCGCTTTTATAATGAAGGAATATTTTTTCTTAATGCAGATGTAAATAATTCTTAATAAAAAATTAAATACTGGAACACTGAAGTGGAGGATAGATCATTTTAGCTATTATGGATAATATAATACAACAGTCAACATAACCTGCTAATTGCATAAAACTAGTGCTCCAAAGTATCTTATTATTACTAATAAAAAATATTAACCCCACTGTGTTATTAAAATACAGGCTGACAAAACATGAAAACAGTCTAAGTGTCCATCAGTGGAGGAATGAACAAAGAAGTGGTGGTGTACACAATGGAATATTAGCCACACACACACAAAAAAAAGGAAAGTACCATTTTGCAACCACATGGATGGACCTTGAAGGATTTATGCTTAGTGAAATAAGTCAGACAGAGAAAGATAAATATTGTACTCATATGATCTTGCTTGTATGTGGAAACTAAAACAGAATAAAACAAAACAAAATTCCCCCCAAATTCATAGAAAAAGAGATTAGATTTGTGGTTACCAGAGGCAGAAGGTAGGGAAGGTGGGAATTAAAGGAAAGTGATCAAAAGTTACAACCTTCCAGTTATTAATATAAGGTAAATATTATAAGTATTCTAAGGATATAATATACAGCATGACTATAGTTAATACTGCTGTGTGAGTGTACAATATATAGGAAAGCTGTTAAGAGCAGATCCTAAGAGTTTTCTCATCACAGGGAGAAAAATAATTTTCTTTTTATTGTATTTACGAGTATATGAAGTGATGGATGTTAACTAAACTTATTTTGTAGGATTATAGGTCATCATTTCACAATATATGTAAATCAAACTATCATGCTGCATGTGTACCTTAAACTTATACAATGATGTTCCGTGTTTTTCTGTATATAAGACACCCCCACGTATAAAACAACCCCTACTTTTCTGACTCAACATTAAGAAATCAATACACAGTTTACTCTCATGCATAAGACAACCCCTAATTTTTGATTTAACAGTTTTAGATAAAAGTATCATCTTTTACACAGAAAAATACAGTATGTCAATTCTTTTTCAATAAAACTGGGGAAAAATAAAACAGGCTGAGATTCTGTAGCAAAGACACACTTACGTATAACGGGTTGGAGTGACTGTTCCAGTCTACTGAGGGGTGGGTTTCTGCTCCATGAAGTTGTTCACGGTCTCAGGATCCTTCAGTCTTTTAGCTTTGCTATCCCCTATCCTCATTTACATGTGCAAATTGGGTTTGAGTTCCAGCCTGTTGGAAGGGAGAAAGAGAGGCAGTGGAAGGCAAACAGTTTCCTTTTAAGTAAATGATGTAGAACTTGCAAATCTCATGATCCAATGTCAAGAACTTAGTTTAATGGCCACATTTGGTGGCAAGCAACGCTGGGAAATGTAGACCACTTGAGCAGCCATGTATTCAATTAAAACTCAACTATTATGGAAGAAAGGTAGAATGGATTTGGGAGACAACTGTTATAGTTACCTGCTATACTGATATGTAGGTGTACACTAGAGGTAGAAGTGTAACTAAGTTTAATTTTTTGGAAGGAATTTTGGCAATATACATCAAAAGCCAGGACAACACCTGCACTCTGGCTTAAGAAGAACTTATTATAAGGAAATAAAATATGTGCATGATGACTTAGTTGTAAGGATGTTCATTGTAGAGTAATGTTAGTAGCAGAAAGACTAAAAGTCATCTAAATATCTCATGGCTTAGTGCAAAGCAGTGCCTTATACACATCCCTGGGTACAAAGTAACAATATCACCACAGCTACTGGGCCAAGAATTATGTTATAGGCCACCATTTCATGCTTTATCTGTAGCTATCAGACATTGAGTGCCTACTATGTGCCTAAAATTTTTATATGCATGATTTCATTTAATCAATCCTGCAAGGCAGATGTTAGTATATAAGAAAGCTTAAGGAACTTGTTTGTAATGTTCAGCATAGGTAATACAGTCAATAATATTGTGATAGTGTGGTTGCTGGTCAGGTGGTTGCTGAACTTCTCATAGTGATCATCTCTTTAGGTATATAAATGTTCCATAACTATGGTGTATACCTGAAACTAATATACTACTATATATTAGCTATATTTTAATTAAAATATTTTTTACAAGGAAGTGTTTAAGGTCAAACAGTGAATAAATGATATGGTAAGATTCAAATTTAGTTCAATCCAGTTCTTACTACAGTGACCCCTCGTTTTTCGCGGTTA